>JAULJZ010164722.1:0-25848 GCA_032270985.1 Heliamphora pulchella | reverse complement strand
TAACACATGCAATCAAGCACACATACATCCTCACAAGGTGATGTACGCTCTTTCCCATGGCTCATAGGTATTCGAATTCAGAGCTCTGATATCAAGTTGTCACGCCCCAAACACCAGGGTCACGCTGTGCACGTTTTCGGACTTACACCGAGGAGCAATGGAAGCTCAACTCAACAATATCCACTGTCACGGTACATCTATGGAGAACATTTAAAAACCCACCGTAGCTCAACTACGAAAACCTATAAAATAATTTATACAACACATGTATAAAAAGAGATCCAATCCATCAAAATGGAGATCTAAAACAATTTTTAACAAAACATTTAAAAGGTGAGACTCAACCCCGCGAGTTAGCTCCAAACCTCTAAAAAGACGTTTTTCACCCGATTTCACAAATCACAATTTTCAAACCTCTTTTTAAAAACTACGGATGTCAACACACCCGGATCGTGCATACAACCAAGAAAAGGCATGAAAACCCACTTCTACCCAATAACCAAGGTTTACACATGAAAATAGCATTTGATGTATTTTTTACCTAGTGAAAACACGTATAATTACATAAAACACCTTTATACAGCAGTAAGGTCTAGAATCCTACCTCGGAGAGTCAAGAACTCGACGTCTCAAAACTGAACGGCGTTAAAACGAGAAGCTAACCGGAAAGATGCGAAGCCCTCGGCCCTGATAGCAAGTGTCCACAAAGAAACCAACTCAAAACCAAGCCCCGGGCCCTTAAAGCAAAAGAGAAGGCAGAGAAAAGGAAAACTTAGGTCTAAAGTAATGTTTTTCCTCAAAAGCACCGCCACTGGAGCTTTTATAGAAAATCAAAAATTGCACGGTTCAGTCGACCGAACTAGTGGATTCAGTCGACTGAACTCAACAAAACCAGTTCAGTCGACCGAACTGGACCCTCCAGTCGACCGAACTCAATAGTAGAGGCGTACTAAAATTTGCTACTATTTTAAGGCTCAAAAATCAACCCTACCAACCTAAACAAGGTCCGAAAAAGCGTAAAATACATCTACACATGCGGTTCTACAAATTTAAAGCATAAAACATGTATCGATGTTGTTCATATACTGGAATAAATACGTCAGATATATATACAACTCAAAACACAAAGGGTCAGGGTCTCACAGAAGTTGCTGCAATTTTAGTTGGCAGAGAAGAAGCTAAAAATATTAGAGAAAGAGACATCATTGTTGAATCAAATAGTGGCCAACTCATCAATGTCCCAGATATTGCTGGGTATTACGATCCATTACAATACCCTTTGTTATTGCCTTTTGGGACCTACGAATGGGGTGCAAATACCCAGAGTAACAATGGCACGAAAGTAACGTGTTGTGACTTCTATGCGCATATGCTATAGGTCACGACATTGAATTTATATCCATTCATTCTTTTACAATAATCTCGAGTTCATACGGCTAATATTATTCACTTATTTTCATTACAGATCCGTCCTAATAACCAATCACATATTCTTCAAGGAGGTCGACTCTTGCAATAGTACACTATTAATAATTATGTTAAGATTGAGTCCAACAAATTTAGATGGATACGTACTCATCAAAATGATATTCAAGCTGATTTCTATAAAGGTCTCCTATACTCAATTCATTGTGAAGAAGATTGGGGAGGTATAAATTTAATACATTATAATCAATAAGTATTTTTCTAAATAATTTTACACTATTTAACATATATCTCTACATAACTAAACTGTGCTAAGGTAATATTAAATGTAAGACTATATTGCCATCGTCATTTGTTGGAAGCCCGTGAGACATGTATTAAAGATATAAAGATGCAATAGCACTGGTACAAAAGTACGGTAAGATTGATATTTTTCTAACAATGACATGCAATCCAAATTGGCTAGAAATTAAAGAAAAGCTATTACCTGGACAATCACCGCATGACTGCCCTGATCTACTAACAAGAATATTTCATTCAAGATTTGAAGAGATGAAAACTGATATTTTGACTAAGCATGTACTTGGAAAAGTTATTGCATATGCATATGTTATTGAATTTCAAAAAGGGGTCTACCACATGTGCACATGCTTCTAATGTTGGATGAAAATGATAAGCTAAACATGCCTGATGATTATGACGGCATTATCAAAGCTGAAATTTCAAACAAGTAATTTGAGCCTGAATTATATAGTGCAGTGTTAAAACACATGATACATGGTCCATGTGGAATATACAATGAAAGATCGCTGTGTATGAATAAGGGAAATTGCAAAAGGTTGTACCCAACGCCTTTCTCTCAAATCACGAAGCTAGGAATTGATTCATATTCTGTATATAGATGGAGAGAAGGACCACCAGTACCATTAGAAAGTAATGAGCAAATCAAGGTCGATAATAGTTGGGCCATTCCGTATAATCCATGGCTGCTCTTGAAAATGATTGCCATATCAATGTTGAAATATGCAGCAACATCGAAAGCATTAAGTACTCATACAAATATGTCTATAAGGGCCCTAATCGTGTAGCAATGGAAATTCGTCGTGGTCCTAACAATGATGAATTGCAACAATTTGTAGATGGGAGATGGATATGCGTCCCTGAAGCATTGTGAAATTTTTTTAAATTTTCGATGATTCGATTGACCGCTGCCGTGGAACATTTTCAAATACAATTGCCAAATAAATAAGAAGTTAGATTTTATACGTTCCAAAACATTAGTAACATTTATCTGTTGACTACTACACAAGAACTATGCTAACCCAATTCTTTCAGTTAAATATTGATGATGTTGCAGTAAATTGTTATTTGTATTGTGAAATCCCTCAGCATTACAAATATTGCAAAGGTCAAAAAATTTAGCAACGAAGGGAGAGTCATCAAAGGGTCATTGGTAGAATATATACTATTTTGCCATCTGAAGGGGAGAGATTTTACTTGAGAATTTTTCTCAATCATATTAAAGGGCCCAAGTCATTTGATCATTTGTTGACAGTTAATGACATCTTTTACCCTACATTCAAATAAGCAATTAAACATCATGGTTTATTGGAGCATGATGATAGCATCCGACATTGTTTATTAGAAGCTTCAACAACTCATATGCCCGTGACTCTAAGGAGATTATTCGTGACAATCTTATTATATTGTGAACCAACAGGGATGCAAAATTTGTGGGAGGAAATTTTTTCATACACGGGTGAAGACTATGCCTCCTCAAGTACTATAAATAATATGTATATCGTTGATAGAGTCCTTCGAGGTATAAATCATCTCTTGCAGCAACATAACAAGAATATTTCTGATTATGATCTGCCTACAATTTCAGATAGTCTTGATGATAGTTCTACTACTTCTAGACTTATACAAGACGAGCTTTCCATTGTCACTCCAGATGAGGATCTAAACTCTATTGCAACGTTGAATACTGACCAGCGTTTTTCATTTACTATAATAATGGTAGCTATAGAACGTAATAACAATGCATTATTCTCTGTGGATGGTCCTGGAGGAACAGGTAAAACATACTTCTATCGGGCTATCTTAGCATCAATAAGAAGTTAGGGCCATATTGCTATTGCAACAGCAACATCTGGAATAGCAGTTACACTCATGCCCAGAGGAAGGACTTCACATTCTAGATTTAAGATACCACTAAATCTAGAGGCTTCTTCTGTGTGTTCAATTAGTAAGCAATCAGATTCGGTTGAACTAATAACGCGCGCGACAATTCTTATTTGGGATAAAGCTACAATGATTGACGGTTACGCTTTTGAAGCTTTAAATCGTACTTTCATAGACATCATGGGTGTTGATGCTCCATTCAGCAGAAAGATTATGATTTTTGGTGGTAATTTTCGCCAAGTACTTCCTATTGTCCCTAAAGGAACAAAAGCAGAAACAATTGCAGCATCCATTGTAAAATTGCTTTTATGGAACTCATTCATCTCAGGGATATTTTGTGAGACTCGGATCCTTTTTTTTTGTTTTATATATTGACGTGTTCATTTGTACTTCTTTGTTGTAGAACAACATATGTATTATGTGTTTTATTGTTTAAAAATGCATGATGTTGGTTGTACGCATGTTGGGTCGTGTTTTATCGTTTTAATTCGAGCCTGTGCATGTTTTGGTGTAGTTTTTCAGTTGGCTGGGTAGGTCAGTAGACTGAGGTGGGAGAGTCAGTTGACTGACCTGGTCACTAAAAAGTTTTTGGGTTTGGCCGTAGCTTTTTAGTCGACTAAAAGGGGGTTTTCAGTCTACTGATATCCCTCTAGAGACTTTTCAGTCGACTGACCTGTGTGATCTAGTCGACTGACCTTCTGTGTTTTGGCATGGCCTATAAATATCCACCTTTTGGCAGATATTTTCATATCTTGGTTGCTTCCAAGCTAAGTTTTATTTTCTCTCCACCTTCTCTCTAGACTTTTCGGCGGCACTAGCTTAGTTTTCGAAGATCTGTTAGTGGAACCTTGTTATCCACGCTGTGGGCTATGCTTTCATCCTGATAAAATCTTATTTCGAAAAAGTTTGATTTTACACGTGGATCAAGGTGTCGAGTTTTTGACTTATCAAGGTAGAATCCTAAACTATATTACCTTTAAAGGGTGCTACATGTGGTTGTATGCTTTTTCACTGATTAAAAATGCTTTAAATGCTATGTTTTATGTATAAACCATGTTTTGTTTGGGTAAAAAACATGTTTTACGTTTTTCTTGGTTTATTACATGTTGTGGTGAAAGGAACCTTTGGGGTTGGACTCGCAGTGTGGTGTGAGTTTGGTGAGAGAAACCGTTTGGGATGGACTCACGCGGGTATGTTTTGATGTGATAATGAAAAAGGATCGAGCAGAGATCTTTGAATCTAGTAAGTTTGGGCACGAGTTGCTCCACGATTAAAGACTAGAATACTGCGCAGAATTGGGTCTCTCTGCCTGCCGGCTAGTGAATTGGGAAAGGAAGCAGGTCGTGTCAGAAGTATAGGGCGTCTAGTTACTTCATGGGCCTCGTGTGGCCTGGTGGTAGTAACGCGATGGGGTCAATATGCCCATCCGGTAGCGGTGCCTTCTTTTAAACCACGAGTTGGTAGAATCACATAGATGTGATGGTGGCGTGTGTGTGGGGGGGGGGGGGGGGGGGTGCGGGTGTGTGTACGCTTTAGTTAACTTGGGTTTTTTAAAAGAAAATCGTTTTGAGGCTTGTGTTAGCGTGCTGAAAAACTAGTGGTTTTCACGATGGAAATGCTTTGAGGCTCATGTGATTGAGTTAGCTTTATGTTATATGAATGCATATCCTGCTTTACGGCTTTATAGTCTATTTCTATTGGGTTTCGACTTACGATGTGGGACTCTTTAAACCTTTTTCAAGTAATGATGTGGATGATCTCGAGGAGTAGATCTAGTGGTGCCCGTAGTGGTAAGTTGCGGAAGACTTCATTTAGTTTTCCTTTTGTATGCCTATTTTTGAAGGCATGTTTTGTACTCTTTAGGGCGATATATTGTATGCATGTTGGAATTGAATGTCTTATGCTTATGAGAGATGAATTTTGGGTATTTATTTTCAATTTCAAAGGTTGTATTTGATTGTTAAAAAACCTATTTTGTTATAAAATTGGTGTATGGTGAATTTTTCACGTGACCCTGAATTTTGGGGAGTGATAAATTGGTATCAGAGTTTAGAGTTCAAATACCTAAGAGCCATGAGAAGAGGGTGCTTTACCGGTGAGGATGACGATTGCGTGTGCTTGCTTGCATGTGTTTACGCATTATTATGACATGCTGATAGCTTGTTGAGCATGATAATTGGTGTATACGTGAGTATGGAGGTTGGATCTCAGGGTGGATTAGTCTTGCATTAGGGCGTTTGAATTAACAAATTCAGAAGCCAAGTTAAAAAGGCATTTGCCTGACGTGTTTTCTAGCAAGGAATCTGAATAGGTTATCTAAATTGACGCGTTCGTCTTGTTGGTTCTCCTCGGTATGTGAGATGTGTTTGGTGGCAACGTGTTTAGCATGATTATGTGTTCATGTTTTACGCTAGTAATAACATGTTTCATGAGAGTTTATTTTTTTATGTTGCTCTCGTATAGAATTATGTCCACGCGGGGAGGATGGGGATGGGGTCGTGGCCGAGGTCGTACATTTGTTCAAGTTCCAGAAGAAGGGGGCATTCATGCTCTACAGGAACAAGTGGGCGGTGCTGATGTTGTACAAGAAATGTTGACTACCATGAGAGCAATGGCTGAAGCGGCGAGGGCGAGAGTGAGGGCTCATGAGCCAAGTGCCTCTGTGGCAATGAGGAAATTTTGACAGTTGGATTCGCCAAACTTTTTTGGGGAGCCGGACCCCAAAATTGCTACTGAGTGGTTGGAAGTAACCACGATAATCTTTGATACCTTGGAGATTGAGGAGGATGTCTTACACGTGAAGTTGGCAGCGTACCAGCTTCGAGAGGATGCAGGGGAGTGGTGGAAGTTTTCTAAAACCACAGTGGATGGCACATGGGCCACTTTTACTTGGGCCTTTTTGGAGAAATACTTCCCGAGTTTTTTTAGGGACACCTATCGGGAGGATTTTCTCTCCCTTGTTTAGGAAAACCTCACCGTGGTCCATTATGAGGCCAAGTTCGCAAATCTGTCGCGATTTGCATCTAAGATGGTGCCAACAGAGAAGTTGCGCACAAAAAGGTTTGAAAGGGGTCTTCGACCTGCCATCAAGGCTAGAATTACAGCGCTGGGTTTGTGTGTTTACATCGAAATGGTGGAAGCCGCTATCTGAGTGGAGAACTCGCTGGCAGAGAGCTGCAGAGTTAGGGAGAGTAGGAGTCAGCAGGGCGATGGAGATGCACAGTTCCAGGGGCTCAGAAAAAAGCGCCAGAGGTCGTCTAGACCGAGTTCCCATTCTGTGGGATAGTTTCAGTTGTAATTTTCTACACCTGCACCTTCAGTGGCCTCTATAGGAGGACCGGGACAGAGAGAGTTCATTTGTTATCGCTGCAAATAGCTTGGGCATCGTTCGTTTAAGCGCCCGCTGAGGGGCCAGGTTCAGAGTTTAGCGCCTGTTCCACCGCAGTCGCAGTCACAGGGGAGAGAGCCACCAATATGTTATGGGTGCAGTAAGTCGGGGCACATTTGCGAGTACTATCCCCGAGGAGGGAGTGTTTAGAGTGCAACAAGAGCACCAGTTGTTCCACCTGCATAGGGACGGCAGACTTATCAGCAGCCTAGGGCACAGACGTCTAGGTTTGTAGAAGGAGGAGCCTCAGCACAGTCTGTTAGACCGTCGACAGTTCAGGGTCATAGTGAACAGGCTAGAGCGCAGTAGGGCAGAGCATATGTTCTTGCTGATCCCAGTGCTTCCAATGCACCGATCGTGCCCGATGCTTCAGCTACACCATCCATGATCAGAGGTACTCTCCTAGTCTATAGATCATGGGCTAGTGTCTTCATCGACACAGGAGCATCGCACTCCTTTATTTCCTCTACTTGTGCATCTATAGAGTAAATAGAGTCGTTGTTTAGAGTTTGACTTTATCATTCTAGACATGACCATGTTTGATGTCATCTTAGGGATGGACTGGATGACCACCTATCGTGCCTTTATAGATTGCGAATGACGGAGGGTATCGATTTGTATTCTGATGGGTGATTGCTTTAGTTTTGTAGGTGATCGGTATAAGGGTTTGGTGTCTATGCCCGGTGTTAGTCGCAACCAGGGAAACTTGAGTTTTCTCTATTCAGCTCTCAAATTGGATGAGATGGTCGTGGTTTGTGGGGAGTTTCCTCCAGTGGTATGCGATTACCTAGATGTCTTTCCTGAAGATCTATTTGAGTTGCCACCAAGTCGTGATGTGGAATTCTCTATTCATTTAGTCATGGGAGCTGCTCTCATTTCTATGCCATTCTATCACTTTGCACTGGCTGAGTTGCAAGAACTCAAGATGCAGCTTCAGGAGTTGCTCAAGAAAGGGTTTGTATGTCCGAGTACTTCGCCGTGGGGAGCTCCTGCTCTTTTTGTGAAAAGAAGGATGGGTTCTTGAGGTTATTCATAGACTACAAAAAGTTAAATCAGGTAACGGCGAAGAATAAGTATCCTATGCCGAGAATTGATGACTTATTTGATCAGTCAAAGGGGTCGAGCTGCTTCCCGAAGATTGACTTGAGGTCACGGTATCATCAGTTGAGGATTAGGGACAAGGACATAGCGAAGACAGCATTTCGGACTCGTTATGGTCACTATGCGTTTCTGGTTATGCCGTTCGGCATAACGAACGTTCCTGCAGCGTTTATGGGTTTGATGAACGGTATTTTTCACTCGTATTTGGATAGCTTTGTGATGGTATTTGTGGATGATATTCTTATCTATTCACCCACGAGGGAGGTGCACGAGGATCATCTACGTTTCGTCCTACAGCGTCTGAGAGAGCATCGCTTGTATGCGAAGTTCGAGAAGTGCGAGTTCTGGATGTTAGAGGTGAGATTTCTTGGACACGTGGTGTCGATAGAAGGGGTATCAGTGGATTCCTTGAAGACTGATGCTGTGATGGATTGGGAGCGACCGAGGAATGTCTTTGAGATCTGTAGTTTTCTGGGTCTAGTAGGCTACTATCGGCGGGTCGTGAAGGATTTTTCAAGACTTACAGCACCGATGACGTGTCTTACGTGGAAGGGAGTCATTTTTGTGTGGAGCAAGTCTTGTGAGTCATCTTTCCAGGAGTTGAAGAGGAGATTGACCAGTGCACCAGTGTTAATTATTGCTGAGCAAGGTTTGGGTTACACAGTGTATTGTGACGCGTCACATGATGGTCTGGGTTGCGTCTTGATGCAGGGAGGTAAGGTTGTAGCGTATGGATCTCGACAGTTAAAGATACATGAGAAGAATTATCCAACACATGATCTAGAGTTGGCAGCCGTGGTTTTTGCTTTGAAGATATGGCGTCACTATCTTTATGGTGAACATTTCGAGATTTTTTGTGATCACAAGAGTTTAAAATACTTATTTTCATAGAAAGACCTCAACTTGTGCCAACGAAGGTGGATGGAGTTGTTGAAAGATTATAACATTGACTTGCAGTACCACCCGGGGAAGGCCAATGTTGTGGCTGACACACTTAGTAGGAGATCTCACAGTTCGTTAGTTTCTGTGGCTATACGAGAATGGGATATGCTCGGAGAGGTTGGTGAGTTTGATCTATGCCTTGGGGAGATAAGGAGAGGTGTGACCTTATTTTTAGTAGCTTCACGACCTGCTTTGGTTGCACGTGTACTAGAGGCACAATAGATAGATTAGGAAGCTTAGATGACATAGGATCGTGTTGCTAGTGGAGAGGATACAACGGGATGGGTTGTGAGTTTAGACCAGATTTTGAGATTAGCTGGGAGATAAATTGTACCAGAATCATGTCGTACTGATATACTACATAACTGTCATCATTCATGTCTTACATGCATTCAGGAGGCACGAAGATGTATCACGATCTGCGTCACCAGTTTTGGTGGATGGGGATGAAGCGGGATGTGATCCGATTCGTATCTCGGTGCCTTACTTGTTAGCAGATAAAGGCGGAACACCAGAGACCTATAGGATTGTTACAACTGTTGTCGATATCTGAGTGGAAGTGGGAGAATATCATAATGGATTTTGTACCAGGACTTCCTCGATCGCCGAAGGGACACGATGCCTTTTGGGTTGTGGTTGATAGATTGACGAAGTCGGCAGACTTTCTTTCCATACGTGTGAAAGATTCAGTGGACAGATTGGGTAGGTTGTATGTTTATAAGATAGTCTAACTATACGGAATACCTGTGACTATTGTTTCTGATTGAGACCCGTGCTTTACATCGCACTTTTGGCAGAGTCTTCAGGTGGCTTTGGGGACGAGCTTGACATTCAGCACAGCTTTTAACCCATAGACAGACAGTCAGTCTGAGAGGACCATACAAATTTTAGAGGACATGTTGAGGGCATGTGTACTTAACTTTTGGGATTCTTGGAAAGATCATCTACCATTGACAGAGTTTGCATATAACAACAGTTATCAGTCCAGTATTGGGATGGCACCGTATGAGGCTTTCAGTCAACTGGGAAAGAATGTTCGGTCGATTGGACTTGACTTCAGTCGACTAGACTTCAAGAGTTAGTCGACTAAACTATTTTAGATCTGAAATACATTTTTGGTAGTTCACTCAATCGACTGGATAGAAGGCATCGGTCGACTGGATACGTAAAAATCCATATTTTTGTTTTTCCAAAAAAGGTTTTGATATTTTTATGCTTTGGAAAAATATTTTTAAGATTTCTAGGAATCCTATGAGCTTCAAAAGAAATATTCAATGAGTTTAGTGAATGTACATAGATCCTAAAAATGAAATTTTCAACTTGTTCTTCAATCCTCCACTTTTTCATTTCTTGTATTGTTCCAAATGCTTGTCGCCAAAGAATTTGAAATATGCGTCATGGCTTCCATTTTCCATATTTAATTGTGCTAATCATTTCTTTTCTGTAAACATACTCAATTTGCACAATTAGATACATTGGTTTGTTATCATCAAAACGGTTATTGAAGCCTTGTTAGGCCAATAAGTCTGTCTTGATCCTCGGCAGCACGAAGTAAAGAATGCTTAGCCTTGGTTGCAGGTATGTCCATAGCCCCCATAGAAGTGGAAGGCTAGGGTACGGTGATCCCACCAGCAGGAACACCTCAGCTAACACCTCCAATAGTGCTAAGGAAGAGCTATCAAAGGCAGAAGGACCTCGCCGTGCCCTAAAGAAGTCATCACCATGACCGTCACCCGCCATGTGAAAAAAAAAATGAAGGAGATACTAAGAAAGAGCTAACAAGCCAAAAACCTTGAGAAGTCGACAGAGAGCTTGAGAGAGAAGAAAGGCTACAGAGAGAGAGTGGCGAGTGTGAATGAAGGCTACGCGTCTGGGGGGCCTTTATGGCGCTTGCACCTTTCGACCGCAACATTTGATGTTGGCGGTCGTATGGCTTTTGAACCGTTTCCTTGCGACCGCAAGGTTTTTGTGAACGATGCTTGCGACCGCAACCTATCCCAACGGTCACATCGTGACCAAGATCCTCGAACTCTGCAATCGCGAACTTTGGATGTTGCGGGCACGTGTTTTTTTGTAATGATTGCTTTTTAGGGTTTATGTTTGTTCTTGGAGGCTTGTTTGGGTGCTTCTTTTGGGATTTAAATTTAATTTTAAAGTTTTTACTTGACTTTTTAATTATTTTTATCCCGTGTTCTCATTCCAAATTTCTAGGACTTGTTTTGACCTATTAATTTGAGATTTTCTCTTGATAAATTTAATTTTAAAATCTTTATTTGACTTCTTAATTATTTTTATCTTGTGTTCTCGTTCCAAATTGTTAGGTTTTATCTCGACCTATTAATTTGATATTTTCTCCTAATAAATTTAATTTTAAAGTCTTTATTTGACTTTTTAATTATTTTTATCTCGTGTTCTCGTTCCAAATTATTAGGTTTTATCTCGACCTATTAATTTGAGGTTTTCTCCCAATAAATTTAATTTTAAAGCCTTTATTCAACTTTTTAATTATTTTTATCACGTGTTCTCGTTTCAAATTTTTAGGTCTTATTTCGACCTATTAATTTTAAAATTTTTTCTTGACTTTTTAATTATTTTATCCCGTGTTTTCATTCCAAATTTTAGGTCTTGTCTTGACCTATTAATTTGTGGTTCTCTTCCAATAAGAATAATTTTAAAATATTGACTCGACTTTGTAATTATTTTCATCTCGTGTTCGTCCTAAATTTTTAAGTCTTGACTCAACCTATTAATTTGTGGTACTTTCCTAGTTAAGATAATTTTTAGGATCTTGACTCAATCCTTATGATTATTTTTCCAGTCAAGTTCTTAGATCTTGACTCGATCTTTGAATTATTATTTTGTTGTTCTCCTTTAGATATTGACTCGATATTTGAATTATTGTTCTGCATCATGTTTTACATCTTGCATATTTTGCATTTGTCCCAGAACTACATTTTGGTTTGATCCCTAGCAAAAGGGTACGTAGGCAGCTTGATAGAAATTTGGGCACGACCACCATCATCTGTATGCTTGTGTGTTTTGCAGCCTAAGATTGGCAGTTCGGTCAAATGAATGTTGCCTCTGGGTCTTTGACATAACTTGCATCACGCATTGCTGTGCAAATTGTGTCAAAGAGGGACAACTGTAGACACCCCAATTTGACCCCGCAAAGTCTTAAGCTTTCCTAGTTGAATCCGATGATGAAAATTAAGTGGGAACGATAACTTTGCACGATCATCGGGAAGCAATTCGAGTCTAGTATTTTGTGAAACCAAACCACAAGATTACATCTTTCGAACTTTGAGGCCGCAACCTTTCGAACATTCCGACCTCATTGTTCACTGGCCCAAGTAATTCAGCCACAACTTTTTGAACGTCGCGACCGTTTGTTCGAATGTTACGACCGTTATAAAAATCTCTTGAAAATCCTAATATTTGTCACGGTTGCAACCTCACACCTCACAGTCGCAAGTTTTAAAGGTGGCGACCACTACCTTGATTAGCCAAGTCTGAGCATCGACCGTGGCAGCACCTCATTGGCTTACATACTCTATATAAACATACCATTGGTACGATTTGAAATGACCTTTTTTGACATCGATATACTGCCGCTTTGAGTACTATATTGAAAGTACGCCGGTACTCTGCTGCAGTCTCGACTAATATCCCGATCCACACTCTCGCTCAACTTTGATACCAGAATCAGATTGCTGTTCGGAGACCAGAGAACTGATCACCACACTCTACAGCTTGAGGACTCATCTGGATTGTTGCATCCCATGTATTCTAATGGATCTCCGACACCTCTCTCTTCACATTCTTTACTCTAGTAAAGAAGTCAGGTTAGAATTTCAAATATTAATTCGTGAATTGCATGCTATTTCACTTATGCTGCCATTGTTAGGTTTAATATTTACATGTTTAATTGAGAATTTTTTATTACTAGAAATTTTTTATTACTAGAACCGCGAGCATGATTGTTAAAAAATGAATCCATCAATACCAAATGGAGTCATTTTTAATTAGATTTGACCCTGATTCAATATTCTTTTCATTTAAAATACGTAGTATTTGTTTTGACCTTTCGGGATGTCAAAAATTCCAAGAGTCAATCTTATTATTTTCTATATAAAAAATTTAACTCTTTTGTCAAGTTTCGCACCAAAAATTTCTATTTAACTAGCGCGGTGTAACACAAAAGTTTATTATTCGACAATTCTCAAAATTATACATTTTTTATAACTGTTTTTTTCTTATTCGCTGAGTAAAGCAATGGAACAATGAAAAGATGCCACATGTGCTGACCTTATAGGGCGGTTGGTACTGTTAAAAAACAGTAACTTTTTGCCTATAAAAAGGCAGCCAGGGGCTGATTAGCCAGGAAGAAAAAAAGAAGAAAAATCAAAAAGAAAGAAAGGGAAAAAGAAAAAAGAAAGGAAAGAAAGGGCTCCAGCACTCTCAGCTCTCTCTCTCTTCTCTCTCTCTTCACTAACCCAGAAACCCAACAAGTTCTCAAACCCAGAAGCAACAAGTTCTAAAGACGTAAAAAAATTAATATAATTTTCTTGGTCAAATAATAAAAAAATTAAAAAATTAAAAAATCATATCAAAATATAAATTTTGAATCAAAGAGTTTGGAAAACCCAATGGTTGCCTATCTAATGAACAAAACGCCGTCGTTTAAACTCGGACACGCCGCTGCCCCTTATGGGCGCAACACCCTCTCCAAACCCGTTAAATCAGTGGCTTCCAAACCGAGAAGCCTGGTAGCCCCGTTCCTTTGCTCTGTATTTTTTTTTATTTAGAGTTCGTTTTGCAATTAATTTTAATTAATTTTTTAATTTTAACTTTTAAGTCATTTTGTAGGTGGGTCGTCTCCTATTAATATATAAATTTTGAATAATAAATACATAAATAATTATAAGCCGAGCCACTCGGGTACAGTCGGCCTGCTTCGCGGTTGAACCACTTGGCTCCCCTTCTCGGACGACTGGTTCAACCTACATGATATCTCGTTTCATTCGAGTACAGAACTCCATTTCGGCGACAAGAAGTATTTTTTCTTTTTAACTACATGATTTAAACAATACATAACGAGTTACTCATGACCCGAGTTACTCACCCCTCTATTAGCTCGAGTGCATTACATTTACTCATAACTCGAGTTACTCATGACCCGAGCTACTCAGTCCTCTAGTAGCTCGGGTGCAGTACTCTACTCATAACTCGAGTTACTCATGACCTGAGCTACTCTCCCCTCTAGTAGCTCGCCCCTCTAGTAGCTCGGGTGTAATACTTCTACTCATAATTCGAGTTACTCATGACCCGAGCTACTCACCCCTCTAATAGCTCGGGTGCAGTACTCTACCCAACTCGAGTTACTCATGACCCGAGCTACTCACCCCTCTAGTAGTTCGGGTGTAGTACTCTACTCATAACTCGAGTTACTCATGACCCGAGCTACTCGCCCCTTTAGTAGCTCGGGTGTAATAGTTCTACTTATAACTCGAGTCACTCATAACCCGAGCTACTCACCCCTGTAGTAGTTCAGATATTCTTCCACTTAACCGGTGTCGACTACTCTAACCCAGGTATTCAGGTGATGACACAAACTACTCATTTCACTGATGACTTAAATTACTAGGGATCCGAGTTGCTGGGACCCCCTATAACTCGGCCAACTAATATCGCTGCTCATCGTGCAGAGGCACGAGACATTCCATAGTACAGACTTTAAAGCGTAGCCCTGACTACGAATGAAGACATTCCATAGCACAGACTATAAAGCGTAGCCCTAACTACGACAGTAGCTTTGACTACTTGCCATGGCACATACCATAAAGACAGCACCGACTGTATTATTGCCATGGCACAGACCATGAAGACAGCATAAACTATACTATCGCCACGACACGGGTCATGAAGACAGCACAGACTATAACGTAGCTCTGACTACCTAATCATAATGACATAGCACCGACTATGTGGCTCAGCATAGACTAAACAGCCAAAATACAGCACAAACTATTTGATTGTAGATTCCTCAGAGAATCGAAAGATTGTCCCAAAGACAATGAAAACAATTGCAGTACAATCCTGTACGGAACGTTGGAAGACATGTGATTTGGTGGCTAAGGAAAAAGATTTGTCGGGCTACGGGATCTACCCACTTGAGTCACTCGAATGACCCCAAGACACTCGACTTGAGTGGGTTGAGTACTTGACCGGAGTGGGTCGGGTAACCACGTGACACTCGTCGGCCGACCTAGTTGAGTTGGGATAGAACACTACTCGGATGATTATTGGATAGAATCTCTTGATTCCCCAATATCTCCTCTCATGATCCGATTCAATCTCTTGGAAGAGTCCTATCCGAACTCCAACATAGCTCCTCTGAGTGCTATAAATAGGTGGGATAGTCATGCTTTCGGATCAATCAAATTTAGAGAGCCAAAACGCTGTTCATACTGCCAGTACTTCATACTCAATTAGCATTCTCATTCACCCGACCTTATCTCTCTTTGTTTTATGTTTTCTGATTACTTCGCATATTTCACCTTTACGTTATTGTTTATTAATTATCTATTCCAAAAGGACCCTACACACTTTAAATTAAAAAGTTAACAAATTTGTTTAGTTGGAATATATATGATTTTTAAACCAAAGATTTAAACTGACTTTAAGTCAAAAGACAAAAACATTTGTTTAAAATTGTTATAATTTTTAAAAATTTATTTTTAGATAATTTTATATTCAATATAGTTCTTGTTTGATAGATTTTGACGAGTAAATTTTAAAAATATAATTTTTATTAAAAAGACATATGTATAATAAAAGTTATGATATTTTTAAAAAATATAAAAAAATAATGTAAAAAGCAAAAAAGGCTAAAAACCTTTGAGTTAAAAAAATGAGACTTTTTGACTTTTTAAGCAAAAAGGCAAAAAGGCTGCTTTAAGTGGACATTAAGCCGGTTGTCAAACGATGGCTTATTTAGTTTCTATTTAGGTGCGGATCCCGTCTATTTAGACCTTGATTGACAACTTTAACTTTTTAGCCTTTTACCTAAAAACGCTAAAAGGTAAGGTTGTCTATTTGACAAAAAAAATTAAAAAATTAAAAAGCAAAAAAGTTAAATCAAAATACAAACTTTCATAATATTTGATTCAAACTCTCATCACTTTTAAAATATAATAATACTGCTCATTCATAACTTATTTACTATCATTACCAACTACATATAATTATTAATATCAAATATATAGAAAAGTAAAATTATCTAATTTAAACAAAATGCCAAAAAATTACCTTTTTGCCCAAACAATCAACTTGAAAAAAGCTACCTTAAAATCTATGTTACCAAACAATCTATTTGGAACCAATTTAGCTTTTTTGACTAAAAATGCAAAACAAAAAATAAAAAAACTTGCTTTTAAACTAGTTGCCAATCGAACCCTTAAGTTGAGACTCTACCCATTTAGAAAATAAAATTCTACTCTTTAGCCGAATTTTTTGCCCACCAATAGACCTACAAAATGCACTATTTAAGAAGCTATGTTGCTCGATTTTCTATCAAGAGTGCATTATTAGTTGACGTTGTACTTAGTACACGTTCAAACTAGTCATTGACAATGATTTTACATATAGTTTTTATTTTATTTTATTTCTTTTATCATTTATATTTTACATATATATGTAATTAAATTCTGCTATTATTTTATAGTTATTTATTTTTCCGTCATTTACTTTATTGTCATTCATTTTTCAGTTATTTAAATTCTTGTCAGTATAATATAGACCAATTAAATAACCAGCTAATATATAATGAGGGAGGTCAGATTTTTATTTTGCTGATTGGACAACAACGTCGGCTAACAGTGATCCAGCTCGGACCATAAGGCTATATAATCACTCAACCCAGCTTGATCTTTCTACCTGAGTGGATTCTAGATCGGTGATGTCCCTCAACGCAAAGCTTGAGGTCACAAACCTTCGAATAGCTCGACTGAGGGTGGCCGAGCATAGCGTATCCCGAGGCACCTACGTCTGAGCTCAATATTTGCAGTTCTGAGCCTACTAACTCTGTTGCAGAGTCAAGGGTAGCCTAATTGCCACCAGGTGCATGGTGCCAGGAGCGGTTGACCTTACCCCATACGGGGCCTAGGGGTAAGTCAGCAGCCTGACATGACAAAAAGAATAGATAAAGAGATATGAAGGCATGATAATATTGATAAGTCATTATTATCACGCTCCAAAATCCGGATCACATGAACTATACAAGAAAAATCCGTTTTGAGATACCGAGATCCATTAGAACTATCCGAGTCAAGACGGGTCCAAGAATGTAAATGAAAGAAATCTTAAAACCTTTGAAAAATACCTTTTCGAGTGTTTATTTTATGTAAAAGAATAGCTCTAAAAGAGTAAGGCCACGGTCCCAAGAACCAAACATTAAAACAAACAATTAAAATTTTCATAAAATAGCCCAGCCCGCTCGATCGGTCCCTACATGCTCACTATGTTTCTCAATGCCAGAAACAAACCAGTGTGCTCCCCTCGACCGCTTGATAGACCATTCAAGCGGTGCGTCGAGCGATCTGGCTCTGGGCCTTTTTTCAAAACACAACTTTTAACACACAACACTTAAATATTTTTCAACCTTTTTGAAAACTCCCAAGGCACAACAATCTAAGTTAAAACAAGGTTCAAACCATCCTTGAGGCACAAGAACTTACACTAAACATAAACCAACCAAAAACGATAAACATTTCATATAACTATGAAACTTAAAACAACCAACCCAAGGTTCCTCTCGTCATCATGCAAACATGTATGCATCGGCTCCACGGCCTTGAGGCTTACAATATATATGCTTTTATGTCTAAAACATATTATATCATTACATGATCCATTAACTATCGGTAATAACTATCGATAACAAAAAATGAGTTTTATCCTCCACCACCTCCGGGATTCCCCAAGATCAAGCTATATGATCTTTTTCACCTGAAAGATTTTAAATCCCACAACATGAGCCGAAACCCAATATGAAAAGACTAACATGAATTAAAAGCATAACATGCAATCATGAATTATATGAACAGCTCGACTACACAAGTCTCAAACGATTTTTCATCCTAAAAATCACAAGTTTTCGTATAATTCCATAACATACAACAGTTTAATAAGCATAAACAACATGTTATTTCCCAACCAGGTTTTCACAACTCACAATGATTCATATGTACAGACTTTGTCACACCGGAGACAAATGTAACAACTATAGACTCTCGCCATTAGCATAGGTCCGAGGCATCCAATGACCCGCTAGATAATGACAAGTTCTATACGAAGTTACAACAACAAACGCCTCCCACTGGGGTAACCACTTCATTTACGGAGATTAATCAAAATGAACGAAACACCTACTTGTGCAAAATTTTTGAATTTTCACCTAAGAGCAATGGAAGCCCACGTACACGCATTGTTACTCCACATCTATAGAATCATTAAAAAAAGCACACAGCACAACTGTCGACACGTTTGTACTCACATAACTATATACACAATGTCCAAAAG
Organism: Heliamphora pulchella; assembly: GCA_032270985.1. Classification (NCBI taxonomy): domain Eukaryota; kingdom Viridiplantae; phylum Streptophyta; class Magnoliopsida; order Ericales; family Sarraceniaceae; genus Heliamphora; species Heliamphora pulchella. The sequence goes on along the minus strand of JAULJZ010164722.1, from coordinate 7,229 downwards.
CATATAGCTACGTCATCCATATAACCATGGAGACCAACCAATATTTTAGTGAAAAAGGTTTTCACCATCTCAACCATATCCTTTAAATCAAGGCTCAACCCCAAAGGTTAAATCCAAAACATCAAAAACCATGTTTTCACAACACGTGCATAATCCTTCCAGTTTTTAAAATTTATCTTTTCGAAAAACTACGGACACATACGTCCACCAACTTTGTAATAAACCACAAAACACATAATATGCTTTTTATTCGACCAAACAATTTTTAAACACAAAGTTCAACATTTATAGTATTTTAAAATGGTAGAAACTCATATAATCACATGTATCACCATTTTAAAGCAAGATAGTCTAGAATCCTACCATAGAGAGTTAAAAATTCGAAGCTTTAAACATCAGCAAAAAATCAAAGTCGTCAAAACGAGATTCCATTAGCATAAACGTGAAGCCCATAACATGTATATCAAGGATCGACTATCCCAATGCCAAGAACCGAGTCCAAACCAAGCTAAAAGCTAGAGAGAAGACAGAAGATTTGATTTTTCTTTCAAGAGAGAGAGAGGCTTGTTGAACAAGCTTGGGCTCAAAAAGTAAGGCCATGATTTGGCACTTTATACAACCCATGCAGACAGACCGCTCGAACGGTCTAAGGACCAATCGAGCGGTCCTGCCCAGAAAGCAAACTAACTTTCTGTTACAACGCCTGACAGGACCGGGTTTGAAATCCACATGCATCACTAAGCTAACACATGCAATAAACATATAGAAACATGTTTTTCTATAACGACCAAAATGATATACAACACGTCGCATATAAACATTACAAAATTAAAAGGAAACGGGTCTCACAACGCTTCCCTCCTTATGAAATTTCATTCTTGAAATTCAACACTGGAACTCAAGCTAGCTAACTCATCGTCGACTATCAACAATCTCCAATACAAAAACTCTACAACGCTGCACAATGGTAAAGATGCCAATGCAGCTCATCCCCAAGAGCGACGTCCCACGACATAAACATGTTTCTAAAGGATAAACATCATACTGATTGCTTCTGCGAACAAAGACTCACTGACGCTACGGTCATCCACACATCGTCAGACCAAGATCTAACTCACTCCATCGAGGCATCAAAACACAACCCCCACTGAACACGACCAACTTACGCGATTTAATGCATAGCACGAAGCTAATCCACAATTGGAACTGGTCTAAACACTCTCCACTTTAGGTTGTAAGGACTACTACCCTTGTTTGTACTACCGTAACCTAGCTCATTCGCATATCAAAATGCATACCAAGGACTACTCCTATAAGCCCAAACACACGCTGACAAGTTCTAACATTGCTCACAAGGAATCACACGTATCACATCCAAAATCTTGTTCAAGTCTTCACGATCAACTGATAACCACAAAATTTAAAGCCATAATGTTATTCTACGTATGTCAAAAATGCCATCAGTGAAGCTGACGAAATGCTCATTCTAGTGAAAAAACAACAAACATCTGGTTCCAAAGAAAGAAACTCGTTCAATTCATTGGAAACTCCAAAGAATACATTTCCTTCTCATGAGTTACCTACATTCTATCTGAACCTTCACCCTCTCCCAATCCTTCATTAGATCCTCAATCGGAAACTACAACTCTCACCTTACATAAAATACTAGGTGTCACATCATTGTCAAGGCTAAGATTCTTCACAGCCGAGATTACCACCTCGGTATCACAACCATTAAGATCAACACAGTCACATGAACTCAATGAATCACTTAGGCCAGAAACGTCACACAGACCAAACATTCCATAGGTACATGTTTCACTACACAAATCTAATCACATCACCTGTTACAACATAACGTACATACGTACCACACGTTTCACCATCGACTCTCTGACTCTTAGTCTACTGTTCAACCTCTAACCAATCATAATCACCTCCATTTGGCTTCAACCTAAACTTATAACACGTACATCGGTCCCTCGAATCCACAACATTTCGCAATGAGTCGAATACTGAATTATAAACCGTCATCAACCATTCCACTTGTCAACACCAGCATATACACTCACCTCATTCCTTTACATTCGTACTGCACGTATAAAATGTTTTGTTAGATAATAACTCCACATAATTCTCTTATCCTTTACCAACACCACTCAACCCATTCATACATTTCCTACCAAATAACCAACCAAGACCCACCTCTCATACTTAACAATTTTAACTTACACACAACTCATCATGGCCCTTCCATTCCAAATCAGAATACTATGTTGGCTCAAAAAGGCCACATCGTCGAAGCCCTTTCAAACATCAAACTTTTTATACCTTTACCACATTCTCTTAATAATCTCACTCGGTTGTTTATAACTTATATCCTCATCATGAGTGGATAATTGGCCACCAACTCTGAGAAAACTAAGTAGTTCGCAATGCCAAGCCAAATGCAAATTGAGACTCACAAAAGGTCTATCAAAAACTCACCACATGAACAATCCAGTCACAAAGATTTCAGCAAGGAGCTCACTCTGATAAGAGCTAAGGATGCCATTATTCCCATACAAACCAGAATATACATTATACATCTGTCAAACAATTTTCAACCAATTTCTATAGAAATAGGCTCTACATGTCAACACTAATTCCCCCATCAGAAAAAACAACAGGCGTTCTATGTCTACCAACCCAATATCTCAAGGAACATAACAACCCAAACACTCGTACTCACACGGTAGTGCAAACAAACCTTCACCAAGAAATTTTGAGGAATCAATCCTACAATCACTCGATCACGGTGGTATAAGTTTTTGAGGCACAACCCAAAGGACCACAACATGGATATAAGATCCACGGAGATTTTCACCTCCTCAAAGAACAGCCAAAGCAGAATCAATCAGAGTTCCCAACATTTACATCCAACAATGTTGAAACAGCTCATACACGGTAACCATCCATAAGGTAACTCTCTCTCTGCCCAGAGAAAAGAAAAGGACAACCAGAAGCTCTCACTCAACACCATCCCATTCTCAGTACTCATCAAATACTTGGTTCAAGAGAACACTGCACATCTAATCTTGAGTTGACATCGACGACCACCATACAAATTTTGTTGACCCCAATCACGATAATCATACCATTCGTCATACTGAGTCCTCAAATTCAGACCCCGTTCATACACCTTGAACATCATTAACTTCCTATGTCCCATACAACTTGTTTCGTAGGATTTTGAGTTCGTTACCGAGTATTCAGAGAGGCACAACACCAACACTCTCATTACTCTAAGGCCTCACATCACAAGATTACGATACACTAACCTAACTCTCAACAGGTAAACAACAGTCACATTACAGTCTCGAGCTCACTGTTTAGGCAAACCCACAAAGAAAGCGCGCGACACTTAATCGAAGAAGGCTCAATTTGAGACCTCTCACCCAGAGTCACTTATAACTCCCACAACTGTACAAACATCGTCCACACTTCTACTCTCCGAACAAGAACAACTACATACCTTTTGGATCCACGATTTTGCCAGCCAACCCTAGGTCGCTCAAACCATACAGTGCATTGTTGAACTCTACTACTCCACCTTTCACTTTCAAGGGCAAAACAATACAACCACCTCTACACTGCAGATTCAAACACAAACTACCTCTCTCCCTTTAAGAAACATCATGATTATGATATACTATATAAGCACTAAACCAACCACACTATCAACCCCCTTCACATTTTTCTTAAATCTTGTGCACTTAGCACTTGCGAGAGAGACACCAAAGTGACCATGTCGTCTCATACAAGATTTCACACTACGCATATCTCAACTTCGTCCAAGCACACCCTTGCAGTCTGACCCATGTGCTCACCCAACACAGTTCCCGAACACGATGGGCACATGGCGGAGAACTTCAGGCAATTCAGGAAGTTCCTTGAGGTCCAAGTTAATGCTAGGCATCTCGAGCAGTTCATTGACAAAGAAAAGACCGAGATCGAGCAGCATGCCACAACCTAGCATGAGCAAGAAGTGGTCGCAAATGAATTGACGGGAGTCATAAATGTCATTCACGCTGCCCCCAGGGCGGGAACAACAAATGAGGTCAGGACAGGAAATCGAGAGGCCGCACACAGAAGGGAGGTAATGCAGACTCGGCTTAGTAATAGGGAGCCAAGCAAGCGTAAAGAGCTGAGCAGCGAGTACTCTGCCAATAATGTGACCTTCACTGATGCCGATATGGATGGGGTTGAACATTCCCACAACGATGCACTCGTAGTTACCCTCAGAATTGACAGGTATGACGTGAAGCATATCTTAGTGGTCTAAGGGAGCTCAGCAGAGGTAATGTCTTACGACCTTTTCTTTAAGTTGGGCCATAAGAGAGAGGACCTCGAGAAGTTGTACACTCATTGTGTTAGAGTTGGTATACTGAAAACTATATTTTTAGTATTTAATTTTATTTTAATAAAATTAATTTTTTATTTTATGAGAATCTTAATGAGCAATGTATGTATATAATTTTTTTAATGTTAGTATGGATGTCCTTTATTATATACAGTATTTAATCTGGTGTGTAGAGTACGGCTTGTACACAGAAAATAAGATTTTAGGTTCTTGCATAATATAAGTTTTATGTTCACAGTTTAGATAGAAATGGACATATCATCGGTACAACTGTAGTACAAAGTTTTAGTAGGCCTGTCTTGGTTACAAGGAACAGATAATAGCGTCGTTTATTGTTCCGACTCTCTGTGCTAGTACACTTTGTGTGTATTGAATGGGACACATTAGGGTAATTGATTTTATACTGACTATATAAATTAATTTATGCCCCAAGGTTATTATAAATAGTACTTATAATCTTAATCTTAAAATAATTATTGATTTACGTATATTTAATATTCGTTATTTTAATTCATTAGAGAGTGCGATCTTATATGGGTCTATATTTTCGGTGAGTTGTATAGCGATATTATTTATATGGTGAATATTAATTATTAATAGAATTTACGTCTCAATTGATCGAGATTGACGATACCTCCTTAAGAAAGTTTATAAATTTTGACCGGGTCAAACCCTACAGGTGGATTTAATTATCTGGCGGTCAAATAAGTTAAGTGGAAAGACTTAAGAAATTTTAAGATGCCAATTAAATTAAATTATCAATAATTAAATTTAATTGGCGGGTATCGAGAATCTTAACGTGGGGAAAAATGTTAAGTATTTAATAACAGGAATTCAATGTAAGAATGTCTTGAGATTATAGCTTAGAGTGCAATTACATTTCTTTAGTGGTGTGAATTGTAATTTAGTATTTTATAAAAATTACAGAAACTGTTGCAAGGTTTTTATAATTACAAATACCGTTGTGAGGTTTGCTTAATTGCAGAAACCGCTTGATGGGTATCTGTGTTCCATTAAAAATTTTTGCCATAATTACTTCACAGGTCCCTACTATAACCCTATAAATATGTAGATAGACTTAACCAAATTTATAATTTATTTTCAAGACTAAAGTTATTCAAGTTCTGCTGGTATGAGTTCTCGATAAATTGTAGCCTACACTATATTCGAGAATCGTATAAGAAAATACAGTAGAATGTTTGATGGGAGTTTCAACTCAGAATCAAAATCCTAATTGAAGATTCAACCAGAAAAAATGTATTTTTCTAAATTAATTGTGATTGCACGAATTTTTATTTTAATCGTTCGACATCAAAAGTTTTATCTAGAGCTCATTTCAGCGTTTGCTTATCCAATTAATTTTTTACTAAAAATCATTTGTTAAAACATTGATCTTAGTAGTTTTGCCTCCAACAATTGGTATCAAAGTCGTTTTATTTTTTATTTACAGTTTATCAAGGTCGGGTAGTTTTAGAACTGTGCTAACTTTATTTTACAGGTGTTCTAATCTCGATTTTATAATCATCTATTTATTCATATTTGATTGAATGATTTAGATGATTTAATTTTTTTTAATCACGAGGGTTGATCGTGATAGATTAAGTTTTTTCTAGATCGAATGTGAGCTTATGGGATATAGGTATCGATGTAATAGTAGTTTCTATTTTAAATATCTATTTAGATTATTTTAAGAACAGGTTGAATATTCAAGAACATGAAGAGCAGGCGGCGGCACCGGCACCGGCACCGGCGGTGATTTTGGGTTTAAACGGGCTATGGATTATGGTAATTTTTTAACGGTTTTTAAATAATTTTTTTGATAATTTTTACAGTATTTATGCATTAAAAATACCAACAAAAATAAATCAAAAACAGCAGAAAAAATTAGCAAAAATAGCCCACCACCGGCAGCTTTGCCAGCGGCGGTTCGGGGCCGATTTTGTTAATTGTTTAGGTCATTTGTGCGACTATTTTTTGAGCAATTCTTTAAACATAACATAGCAATAAACATATCTTAAAATACTGTCCAAAACTATTAAAAATTTGGGCCAAACAGTGCACAAAAACCTGGCAGCGGCGGCAACCAGTGGCGCAGGGGTGGCTGCCCTTCGGGGCTATTTATGGATTTTTTCGAGACTATTTTCGAGGTGTTCTTCAAAGCAACAGGTTACTGAATATTTGAGCGATTTTTCTAGAAAAAGAAAGTAAAAACACCACTGAAAAAAGGCCAAACGGGCAGTAGAACAAGATGGCGGCGCTAACCAGCAGTGGCGGCAGTTTCCAAGCAATTTTTTGACTATTTTTCGGGCTGTTTTCAAACTGGTTTTTTGACAAAAAAATACTACTTTTAATAGCTATTTTTTAGTATAAAAAGTATCAAAAATGGAGCACCGAGGTGGCAACAAATGCCGCCTGAAGGTGGCAGCACAATGGTGGCAGCGACGGTGCTTGGTGGCTGGCGGTGGTGGGCTGGCTCGGGGCTATTTTGATCGAATTTTCTGATGTGTTTTGATACTGAAACGATATATCTGTAAATATCGATGTGTATCAAAGAATCTTGATGCAATCAAGAAATAGGAAGCTGACAGGAGTGAGGATTGTTATAGTCAATCGTCAACAGGAGTTTGAAACTCATGAGAGTTTTTATTCGATCATAAAACTATGATATATACATGTTGTATTTATATATATATGAACTGCGTGGATATTGTATATTTATTTTATATTATCCTGTTAATTTAATTAATTTGAGAAATTCGATTTTAATTAAAATATTTTGTAATGAAAAATAAAATTAAGTTTTTTTAATTAATTAATTTTAATTAAA
>JAULJZ010164711.1:0-25849 GCA_032270985.1 Heliamphora pulchella | reverse complement strand
TAATAGTGCTTACTCAAGATACATGACAGGTGACAAATCAATGTTTGCATCCCTCAAGCCTAAAGATGGGAATTTGCAAGATCGCTCCACGCGATCAAATTCACCTGAAAGATTTTTAAATCCCACAATGTGAGCCAAAGCCCAATAAAAAAAGACTAGCATGAATTAAACGTATAATATGCAATCACAGATTATATAAATAACTCGACTACACGAGTCTCAAAATGGTTTTTCATCCTTAAACCTCAAGTTTTCATATAATTTGACAACATCTAATAGTTCAATAATCACAAGAAGCACATTGCATTCCAACTAGGTTTCCACAACCTACGATGTTACCTACACTCATTGAACTCTTTTACGGCCTTTTATTAAGGGATAAGTACTAACCCCACTTATGCAAATTCTTTATGGTCTTTCACCGTAAGACCAACTTCAGCCCCAATTATGCAATCCTTCACAATCTTACACCGCAGGGCAGTATATGCCCTAATTAAGAAGTTCTTTACAGTCTTTCACTGCAGGAGCAATTGAATCCCAATTTCACATAAATAGATGTAATGTTTGGGTTGGCATACTGAAAATTATATTTTTAGTATTTAATTTAATTTTAATAAAATTAATTTTTTATTTTATGAGAATTTTTATAAGCAATGTATGTGTATAATTTTTTAATGTTATGCATGGATGCCCGATATTCTGTATAGTATTTAATCTGGTGTGTAGAGTATGACTTGCATACAGAAGATTAGATTTTAAGTTCTTGCATAATATAAGTTTTATGTTCATAGTTTACATGAAAATAGATATACCATCGGTACGACTGTAGCACAGAGTTTTAGTAGGTCTGTCTTAGTTACGGAAAATAGATAATAGCATCGTCTATTGTTCTGACTCTCTGTACTAGTACACTTTGTGTGTATTGAACGGGACATTTGGGTAATTAATTTATACTGACTATATAAATTAATTCACACCCCAACATTATTATGAATAGTGCTTATCCTCTTAATCCTGAAATAATTATTAATTTGCGTATATTTAATATTTGTTATTTTGATTCATTAGACGGTGCGATCTTATATGGGTCTATATTCCTGGTGAGTTGGATATCGATATTATTTATATGAAAAATATTAATTATTGACGGGATTCACGTTCTAAAAGATCGGGATTGACGATACCCCCTTAAGGAAGCTTATAAGTTTTGACTGAGTCACACCTTGTAGGTGGATTTGATTATCCGGCGGTTAAATAAGTTAAGTAGAAGGATTTAAGGAATATCAAAATGCCAATTAAATTAAATTGTTAGTAATTAAATTTAATTAGCGGGTATCGAAAATCTTAACGTCGGGAGAATTGGTAAGCATTTAATAACAGGAGCTCAATGTTAAATGGTCTTGAGATCGAAAATCTTAACGTCGGGAGAATTGGTAAGCATTTAATAACAGGAGCTCAATGTTATGGGTCAAAGTGCAATTATAGTTTTTTAGTGGTGTGAACTGTAATTCAGTATTTTATGAAAATTACAGAAATCGCTGCTAGTTTTTCATAATTGTAGATACCGCTATGAGGTTTGCTTAATTGCAAAAACCGCTAATACATGTCTGTATTCAACTGGAAGTCTTACTCATATTTACTTTCCAGGTCCCTACTGTAGCTCTATAAATATGCGGGTAGGCTGAACCCGTTTTATAACTTGTCTTCTAAGACTAAAGTTATCTTAATTCTGCCGGTACGAGTTCTCGAAATATTATAGCTCACACTATATCTGGGAATCGCATAAGAAAATACAATAGAAGATCTGACATGAGCTTCAACTAGGATTCAAATCGTAGTTGAAGATTCGACCGGTAAAAGGGTATTCTTCTAAATTAACTTCAGATGCACGGGTCTTATTTTGATCATTCTTCATCAAATGTTTTTATCTGGAGCCCATTTTGGCGTTTTCCCGTCCAGTTAATTTTTTTTTTCAGATAATCGTTTGCAAAAATAAAGATCTTGGCAGTTTGCCTCCAACAATTGGTATCAGAGTCGTTTTATTTTTTATTTTCAATTATTGGGGCGGGTAGTTTTAGAACTGTTGTTAACTTTATTTTGCAGGCGTTCTAATCTTGATTTTATGATCGTCATTTATTTTTCATGTTTGATTAAATGGTGTGAATGATAATTATTTTTTTAATCATGAGGGGTTGATCGTGATAGATTAAATGTGAGTTTTCGAGACATAGGATCGATGTAATAACTTGCTTTATGTTTTTAAATATCTATTTAGATTATTTAAGAATAGGTTGAACATATCCAAGAACGGAGGTGGCACCGGCGGTGGTTCAAATTTTTACGGGCCTTGCATCGAGGTAAGTTTTTTATGGTTTTAAACGATTTCTTCTGGTGAGTTTTTTTTGCAGTATTTATGAATAAAAATAGCATAAAAAATAAGTCAAAAATAACAAGAAAAAACCACCAAAATAACCCGATTCCAGTGGCTTTGTCGACAGCAGTTCAGCGATAGTTTTTATGATTTTTTGGGCCATTTTTAAGACTGCTTTTTGAGTAATTTTTTAAACATAAAATTGCAGTAAAATATACCTCAAAAAACTGTCAAAAATAAAAAAAAAATAAATTAGGCCAAAGTCAGCACCCAAACAGGCGGCAAACAGGCCGGCGACGGTGGCTCCCAGCGGCAGTAGCTTTTAGGCAGTTTTTTAATAGTTGTTCGGGCTATTTTTGAGCAGTTCTTTTGATAGAAAGATTTTAATCTTCGACAGTTTTCTAATGGTATAAAATACGTCAAAAATAGAGTTTGGAAAGAGGTCGAAAGAGCCTCGGGAAATTAACGGTTCTAGGCGGCGATGCTGGTAAGCGGTGGCAGTCTGTTCTAGGTAGTTTTTCGAGCTATTTTTGAGCAAATTTTAATATAGAAAAATAGTACTTTTCGAGTGATTTCTTTTGATATAAAGTACGTCGAAAATAGAGTTCGAGAAGAGGTCGAAAAAGTCTCGAAAAGTTGGTGGCATAGTGCTGTGAGAAGCAGTAGCGTTTTTTAAGATTCGAACCATTTTTTCAACCGTTTTTGGTACTGGTTTCTAGAAAATTTTTTGATAGAAAAATTTTATATTTCGAGAGCTTTCTAACTGTATAAAGCTTGTCGAAAATGGAGCCCGGATGAGTCCGCAGGAGCCGCCCGAAGGTGGTAGCAAGGTGGTGCCGATGGTGGCTGGTGGTTGTCGGTGACTTTCTCTCTCTCGGGGCTAATTTTGATATATATTCTGATATATACGACACTAATATGATATATATTGATATATCAGATAGTATTAGGGAAGCCTAATGCAATCAACAGACAGGAATCAGAGATAAAATATGACTATTACAGTTTATCCTCTTTAGAAGATTGAAACGCCTCAGCATTTCACTTGAATCATAAAATTGGAATATATGCATATCATGTTTATATATATATACTGCGTGAATGATTGCATATCTGTTTTATTTATCCTGTTAATTTAATGAATTTAAAAATTCGGTTTGAATTAAAATATTTTGTAATAAAAAAAATAAAATTAAGTTTTTTTTAATTAATTAATTTTAATTAAATGAAGAATCTTTAGATATTTTATTTTTTTTTACAAAATATCACGTTTAAGATAATTTTTTTTCAAATCAAATATTTTTGAAAAACTTGAGAATTAATTTCAAATTTTAAATTAATTAAATAGAAAAATATTTAATCGAAATAAATTATTATTTTTCGAAGAATATAGAACGGAAAATAAAATAAATAAATACATTTAATCACTACCTTACCTGAAAAATTAGAGGAAAAACTGTGCATTTATTATATTTTATTTGTTATGAATTTAAATACGAAAAGATGATTTGATAAATTAGAATCTTTGAAATCGTGTACACGGAAAGATATTTGATTCTTTCAGATCGTGTGGCTTTCGAAATTAATAAATTTATTTTAATTAAACGAATTTTTATAATCCTAAAAAATATTTTTAAAAATCTAAGTGGGAGAGAAAATTTATTCATAGATAAATCTCGCGGTTTTTTTTATCACCAATTTGTAAACGATGCAATGAAACCCTGTGTGTCAGCAGTAAGGCCTTCCTCCCCAACGTACAGATTAATTGCGGTATTGCCAGTACAAATCTCTTTTAGGAATAATTCTGAATAATTGTTATTGTGGATCACTTCTCCATCTGAAGAGTTCATTGCGAAGCGATTAATTTGGGATTAGATGATGGTTAACACTTAGTTGTATATAATAGTATCCTCTTCATCCGAATCACTGCTATTATATATTGGACCAAAACTATGTCAACTATTTAATTTACTTGGCATTGTCAATTGCCTCGATGGTAAAATTAAAAATTGGCATGTCTGGTCTTATGAAGGATAGTAGATGTTCTCTCATCGAGGCATGCTATTCTCAGGTTACCAGGTTGCTGGCGAATCAATTTTAAAATGGTAGAGAAAATCAAATTAAAATAAATTCAAAATTTTGCTCATCATAATTAACGGTTATTTTTTTTTAATTATGTGATTATCAGGATTAAAATGAATTTCAACCCACTCGCTTCTATATTCAAAGAAAACAAACTTACGGGACTGAATTTTGTTGACTGAAAATATAACTTGGATATAGTTTTAACTACAAATGGTATTCCTTTAATACCAAAAAATGTGTTTATTTTTTGAAAAGATTATTCCTCTGGGCCGAAAGGCACGAAGAAGAAAAAGGTTCAGAAATAGGAAAACACAGTTTTTAGGGTAGTTAGTTGGCCACAGACTGGTGTGAAAAAGCCAAAAGAAAGATGTTTTTACTGCAACTAGACCCGGCACTGGAAAAAGCTATGTCCAGTATTTCTCAAATGCAGAACAAACAGGGTAATTTCTGTTCATTAGTTGTGAAAATATATTTAGTGGTATTATCTACCGGTACCTAGTGTGTAGATACGGGAGCTACTAATCATGTCGACAATTCATTGTAGGGGTTCCAGGAAATATGACAACTTAGTGATGATGAGATTTACCTGCATATAGGCAATAATACAAAGGTAACAGCAGTGGCAGTAGGAGATGTCACTCTCAGTTTTGGTAGAGATTGGATTTTAATATTAAGAGATTATTTTTATGTACCTGTCATTAGAAGAAACTTAGTTTTCGTTTCTAGATTGGCTAAGGATGGATATTTGATTTATTTTAATAACTCTGTGGTTATTAAGGATAATAAACGGATTTTCTGTTCTGGTACATTGGTGGATGATCTTTATATTATTACTCCAAATTCTCCTACACTACAACTGACTAAAATGAATAACACATCTAATTTATCATATAAGAAAAAGTTTTCTCCTTTAATGAACCAAACGTTTCTTTGACACTTACGCTTAGATCATATTAATCTAAAAATGATAAATAGACTGGTAGCAAATGGACTTTTGAGTTCATTAGAAGTAGAGGCATTTCTAGTATGTGAATCTTGCTTAGAAGGTAAAATGATCAAGAGGCTCTTTTCGGCCAAAGGCTATAGAATTAAAGAATCGTTGGAGCTGGTTCATTCTGATGTGTGTGGTACTATAACAATTTGGGCTAGAGGTAATTTTGAGTACTTTATCAGTTTCATTGATGACTATTCAAGGTATGAATACATTTACCTGATGCACCGTAAGTCTAAATGTTTTGAGAAATTCAAAAAATTCAAGACGAAGGCAGAGAAGCGTCTAGGAAAAAGTATCAAATCACTACGATCCGACCGTGGTGGGGAATACCTTTTCGGAGAATTTAAAGACTACTTATCATCAGAGGGGATTACATCCCAGTTGACTGCACCTGGTACTCTGCAGTAGAATGGTGTAGAAGAAAGAAGGAATAAGACTCTTATGAAAGTGGTAAGGTCCATGATGAGTTTTTTAGGTTTATCCGATTCATTTTAGGGACTCACTTTAGAGATAGTGGCATACATTCTAAACTTGGTACCTTCTAAGTTAGTCCCTTCTACTCCCACAGAATTGTGGACCGGGCGTAAGCCTAGTCTGAACACATTCGAATTTGGGGGTGTCCAGCACATGTGCTGAAAAGAAACGCAGGTAAGTTGGAACCGAGGACAAAAGTCTATTCCTTTTTAGGGTATCCCAAGGGAACAAAAGGTGGTCTGTTTTATTATCCTAAAGATTATAAGGTCATTATTAGCACGAATACCCGATTCTTAGAAGATGATTATATTATGGATCACAGGCTCAAAAGCAATATTGTTCTAGAATAACTGAGAGAAAATACCAGGAGAACGAAAGAACAAGTCACTGATATCCCATTACCTCGTCGTAGTGGGAGGATTATCGAGACAGGTGCAAATCAAGAACAGGGTGCTGATGCACATGATTTTGATTCTGCACAGCGTGTTACTACTAGTACACAGACACAGATAGTGTCTCGTCGTAGTGGGAGGATTGTTCATTAACCTGACCGGTATATGCTCTTGGAAGAGTCTTTTGATAGGATCCCAACAAAACTAGATACTGAGTCTTGTAACAACAATGAAGCACTTCAAGACAAAAATGCAGATCTTTGAAAAATGGCTATGAATTCAGAGATGAAATCTATGTATTCTAATCATGTCTGAAAACTTGTAGAACCACCCGAAGAAATAAAATCCATTTGATGTAAGTGGATCTACAAGAGGAAGGGAGGAGCAGATGGAAAGGTTGAAACCTTCAAAGCTAAGCTTGTTGTTAAAGGGTTTACTCAGAAAGAATGGATCGATTATGAGAAAACTTTTTCAGCGGTAGCCATGCTTAAGTCTATTCGAATTCTCTTATCCATTGCCGCTCATTTCGATTACAAAAAATGGGAAATAAATGTCAGGACAACTTTCCTTAATGGAAGTCTTGATGAGTGTATCTATATGATACAACCAGACGGATTCATTACAAAGGGCAAGGAACACACGTTTGTAAGCTTAAGAGATTTATTTATAGACTTAAGCATGTATCGAGATCTTATAACACTCGATTTGATCAAGTCATTAAGTCTTATAATTTTGATCAAAGTCCAAATGAGCCATGTGTGTATAAGAAGCGAGACGAAAACATGGTGATCTTCCTAGTACTTTATGTAGACGATATCTTGCTCATTAGAAACGATGTGGGGGCATTATCTACGATTAAAGTATGATTATCTGGACAGTTCGATATGAAAGATTTGGGAGAAGCCAGCCATATCCTTAGGATCAAGCTTGTGCGAGATCGAAAATAAAGAATGTTGGGCTTATCACAAGCAAAGTATATTGATGATATCCTTGCCTGTTTTAGCATACAGGATTTCAAGAAAGGATTTCTCCCTTTCAGGTATAAAATTACTCTATCTAAGGATCAGTGTCCTAAGACACCTGATGAGATAGAGAAGATGAAGATGGTTCCTTATGCTTCGGCAGTAGGGAGCCTCATGTATGTTGTGCTTTGCAACCCGACATCTTCTTTGCCGTTGACATGGTTAACAGATATGAGTCTAACCTAAGATAGGAGCATTGGACTACGGTAAAAAATATAATCAAATACCTGAAACGAACTAATGATTATATGTTGGTTTACCAGGCAAACAATCTTGTACCTTTAGGGTACACAGACTTAGATTTTCAGTCAGACATAGAGCTTACATCAGGAGACAACCTTGCAGATCCTTTACAAAGAACTTACCGGCTAAGACTTTTGATAGTCATGTAGAGGGCATATGAGTCAGATGTATGACAGCATAGTTTTGAGTATAAGTGGGAGATTGTTACGGTTGGTATACTGAAAACTATATTTTTAGTATTTAATTTTATTTTAATAAAATTAATTTTTTATTTTATGAGAATATTTATGAGTAATGTATGTATATCATTTCTTTAATGTTATACATGGATGCCCGATATTCTGTATAGTATTTAATCTAGTGTGTAGAGTACGACTTGCACATAGAAGATCAGATTTTAGGTTCTTGTAGAATATAAGTTTTATGTTCACAGTTTAGATGGAAATAGACATACTATCGGTACGACTGTAGCACATAGTTTTAGTAGGCCTATCTTGGTTACGGAGAACAGATAATAGTATCGTCTATTGTTCAAACTCTCTATGCTACTACAATTTGTGTGTATTGAACGGGACATTTGGGTAATTAATTTTATACTGATTATATAAATTAATTCACACTCCAAGGTTATTATGAATAGTTCTTTTTCTCTTAATTCTGAAATAATTATTGATTTTCGTATATTTAATATTCGTTATTTTGATTCATTACATGGTGCGATCGTATATGGGTCATATTCCTGGTGAGTTGGATAGCGGTATTATTTATATGGCAAATATTAATTATTGACGAAATCTACGTCCCGAAAGATCGAAATTGATAATACCCCTTTAAGGAAGCTTCTAAGTTTTGACCGAGCCAAACTCTGCAGGTGGATTTGATTATTCGGTAGTCAAATAAGTTAAGCAAAAAAGCTTAAGTAATATCAAAATACCGATTAAATTAAATTGTCAATAATTAAATTTATTTGGCGGGAATCAGAAATCTTAACATGGGGAGAATTGGTAAGCATTTAATAACAGGAGCTCAATGCTAAATGGTCTTGAGATTATGGGTTAGAGTGCAATTATAGTTCTTCAGTGGTGTGAACTGTAATTTAGTATTTTACGAAAATTACAGAAATCGCTGCTAGTTTTTCATAATTGCAGATACCACTATGAGGTTTGCTTAATTGCAGAAACCGCTGATACGTGACTTGTTCTATTGGAAGTCTTACTCATAATTACTCTCCAGGTCCCTGCTATAGCCCTATAAATATGCGAGTAGGCTGAACCAGTTTTATAAATTGTCTTCTAAGACTAAAGTTGCCCTGATTCTGCCGATACGAGTTTTCGGAGGATTATAGCCAACACTATATCCAAAAATCGCATAAGGAAATACAGTACAAGATCTGACATGAGCTTCAACTCGGATTCAAATCGTAATTGAATATTTGACCGGTAAAAAGATATTCTTCTAAATTAACTTCGGATGCACGAATTTTATTTTGATCGTTCGTCATCAAAAGTTTTTATCTGGAGCCCGTTTTGGCGTTTGCCCGTCCAGTTAATTTTTTTTAGATAATCGTTTACAAAAATAAAGATCTTGACAGTCTTGCCTCCAACATGCTACACATTTAGAGAAGCACATAGCCACGCGTGAACATTTAAAGGCACACATTCACCAATCATTCAATGAAACCACGGCTTAACTCCAAGTGTTAGCCCTACACCTCTCAAAACTATGTTCGCACAACATATAAATAAATCTTTTTTATTTTTAAAACTTATTCTTTTTTGTGAACCATGTACACATACGTCCACCAACTTTATAATAAACCATACAAAAGCCTAACATGCTTTTTATCCCACCAAACATGATTTAAACACAAAGTTTGACATTTATAGTATTTTAAAAGGTAAAAATACACATAATAACATGTATCACCCTTTTAAGACAAGCTATTCTAGAATCCTACATAAAAAAGTTAAAAACTCGACGCTTTAAACACCATTGAGAAACTGAAGTTGCCAAAATGAGATTCTGTTCAGATGAACGCGAAACCCACGGCGTGTATAACAAGGATTGACTATCCCCACGCCAACAATGTTATGGTTGTTTACTGAAAACCATTAATTTTATTTGGTTTTAGTATTTAATTTTATTTTAATAAAATTATTTTTTTTTATTTTTTGAGAATCTTAATGAACAATGTATGCAATATTATTTCTTTAATGTTATGCATTGATGTCTTTTTTTCTATACAGTATTTAATCTAGTGTGTATAGTACAACTTTCACACAGAAGACCATATTATAGGTTCTTGCAGAAAATAAGTTGTTGTTCGTAGTTTAGATGAAATTGGATAAACTATCGGTACGTCTATAGCACAGAGTTTTAGTAGGCCTGTCTTGGTTACAGGAAACATATAATAGCATCGTCTATTATTCTGACTTGCTGTACTAGTACACTTTGTGTGTATTGAACGGGACCATATTGGGGTAATTAATTTTATATTGACTATATAAATTATTTTACACCCCAAGATTATTATGAGTCCTTATACTCTTAATTTTGAAATAATTATTATTTGCGTATATTTAATATTCGTTATTTTGATTCATTAGAGGGTGCAATCTTTTATGGGTCTATAGTTTCCTGAGTTAAATAGCGGTATTAATTATATGGTGAATATTAATTATTGACAAAATTCACGTCTCGATTGTTCGGGATTGACGATTCTCCCTTAAGGAAGCTTATAAGTTTTGATCGGGCCAAACCCTGTAGGTAGATTTGATTATCCGACGGTCAAATAAATTAAAAGAAAGGACTTAAGAAATTTTAAAGATACAGATTAAATTAAATTATCAGTAATTAAATTTAATTGGCGGGTGTCAAGAATCTTAACATGGGGAGATGAGTTAAAGCATTTAATAGTTGGAGCTCCATGCAAATTGGTCTTGAGATTATGGTTAAGAGTACAGTTACAGTTCTTTAGTAGTATAAACTGTTATTTAGTGTTTTATGAAAATTGCAGAAATCGCTGCAAGATTTTCATAATTATAGAAACCGCTATGAGGTTTACATATTTGCAAAAACCATTAGATAGGTATCTTGGTTACACTAGAAGTCTATGTCATAATTACTCCACAGATCCCTGCTGTAACCCTATAAATATGCTAGTATATTGAACCAAATTCATAAGTTATCCTTCAAGACAAAGGTTGTCCTGGTTCTGCCGATTTTAGTTCTTGAAGGATCGTAACTCATACTATGTTCAGGAATTGCATCGGAAATTCAATAGAAAGTTTGACTGAAGTTTCAACTCGAAAAATCAAAGTTCGTAGTTGGAGAATCGACCAAAAGGTATTCATCTGAATTAACTGTGGTGGCATGGATTTTATTTTTGATCGTTCGACATAAAAAAAATTTATTTGGAGCCTGTTTCGGCGAGTCCAGTTTTTTTTTTTTTAAAAATCATTTACAAAACAATGATCTTGGTAGTTTTCATCCAACAATTGATATCAGAACCATTTTGATTTTTGTTTACGATTTATCAAGGGACCAGGTTGATTTAAAATTGTGCTAACTTTATTTTACAGGCGTTCTAATCTCGGTTTTATGATCATTATTTTATTCATGTTTAGTTGAATGATTGAATGATGATTATATTTTTTTTTAATTACGAGGGTTGATTGTGATAATTTAAGTTTTCTAATTCAAATGTGTGCCTACGGAATATAGGTTTCGATGTAAAAGTTTTTTTCTTTAAATATTATTTAGAATATTTAATAACAGATCTGAATTTTCAAGAATACGAAAAATAGGCGGCAGCATAACCAGTGGTACCAAAGGTGGTTTTGGATTTTTCAGTCCAAGGATCGCGATGGTTTTTGTACGGTTTTGAAACAGGTTTTTTTGGCAACATTTCTGCATATTTTATACATAAAAACAGCAGCAAAAAGGGTTTAAAAAAATAGCAAAAACTGGCTAGAAAAATAGCCACCAGCGACGGCACTTGCGGCGGCAACCAGGGCTATTTTCGATGGTTTTTTGCTATATTTTTTGAATAGGTTTTAAGCTGATTTTTAGGTATAAAATAGCAAAAAAATAGGCCTTAAAAAACAGTTTAAAATAGTGGCAAAAATAGCCACAAACAGTGGCTGAAACATTCAGTAGCTACACTGGCCATGGGCAGCGGCGGCAGCGGCGATGGTGGGGGCAGAAATAGATTTTTGCTATTTCTGCATATTTTTTGAATAGGTTTTTGCTATTTTTGATGCGTTCTTCAAGAAAGTATGTTACTGGATATCAGTACTAGAAATAGAAAAAAACGAGAACTAAAACCACCACGAGAAAAGCCCAAACTGCTGGCGATGGTGGGGGCTCGTTTGGGCTATTTAGATCGTGTTTTTTGATATGTTTGAAGTTGGAGAGTGTTGTATATGTATATCATTACCTATCGAGGAATTCTGATGCAATCTGAATGCCGAAGGTTAATTCAAAAAAGGATTGAAAAACTGAAAGTTTATCTATTTGCAGGAAACTGAAATTCTTTAGAATTTTGTTTTGATCATAAAATTGGAATATATATATATATATATTGCATTTATATTCTTTTAAACTACGTGAATGATGTATATCTATTTTATATATTCCTATTAATTTAATTAATTCACAAACTTCGATTTTAATTAAAATTTTATAAAGAAAAATAAAATTAAGTTCTTTTAATTAAATGGAAAAATTGTATATATTTTATTTTTATAAAATAGTACGTTTTAGATGATTTTTTTAAAAATCGGATATCTTAAAAAATTGTGAATATTAATTTCAAATTTTGAATTAATTAAATAAAAAAATGTTTAATGTTAATAAATTATTTTTTTCGAAAAGTGTGTAAAATAAAAATAAAATATTTGAATGCCCTTAATCAATACTTTAGCTGTAAAGCAAAGAAAAAACTGTGTATTCATCGATAATTTTATTTGTTACGCATTAAAACACAAAAAAATGGCTTGCCAAATCAAAATCTTTTGGATCGTGTACATAGAAAAATATTTTGGAAACATTCGGATCGTGTGGTTTTCGAAATTAATAAATTTATTTTAATTAAACAAATTTTTATAACCCTAAAAAATATTTTAAAAATCTAAGTGGGAGAGAAAATTTATTTACAGATAAATCCCACGGTCTCTATCACCAGTTCGTAGATGATGTAATTAATTCTGCGTGTTGGCAGTAAGACTTTTCACTTCATCGGATAGAATTAATTGTGGTATCACTAGTACAGATCTTCTTTAGGGATAATTCTAGATAATTATTAGTGTGGATCACTTCTCCATCTGAAGAGTTTATTGCGAAACGATTGATTTAGGATTAGGTGATGGTTAACACTTAACTGTAAATAATAGTATCCTCTCCATCTGAGTCACAGCTATTATTTGTTGGACCGAAGTTATATTAGCTATTTAATTTTTCTTAGCATGGTTTGTTGTCTAGATAGTAAAATTAATAAAAATTGGTATGTTTGGACAAATGATGAATAGTAGATGTCCTCCCATCGAGACATGCTACTCATAGGATACCAGGCTATTGGCGATTTTTTTTTAAATGGTAGAGGGAACTAATTTTAAAATAAATTCAAAAAATTGCTCATCATAATTAACGGTTATTTTAATTATGTGATTCGCAGAATTAAAATGGCTTTTAATCCACTTGTTAATATACTTAAAAAGAACAAACTAACAAGATCGAATTTTGTTGGTTGGAAATGTAATTTTGATATAACTTTAACCACCAAGGGTATTCCTTCAATACCAGAAAATGTGTATGTTTCTAAAAAAGGTTCTTCCTCTACGCTGAAAGACATGAAGAAAAAAAAAGGCTCAGAAATAAGTTGACACGATTTTTAGGGTAGTTAGTGGACCACGCACTGGTATGAAAAAGCCAAAAGAAGATGTTTTCACTACAACCAAACATGGCACTGAAAAAAGCAATGTCCAGTTTATCTCAACAAGCTGAACAATCAGAGTAAGTTCTGTTCACTGGTTGGAAAAACATGTTTAGCAGTGTTATCTATCGGTACCTGGTGTGTAGATATAAGAGCCACTAATCATGTTTGTAATTTATTGCAGGGGTTCTAAGAAACTCAATAATTGAGTGACAGAAAGATTTACCTACATATAGATAATAATACAAAGGTGACAGCAGTTGTAGTAGGAGATGTCACTCTCATTTTTAGTAGAGATTGGATTTTAATATTGAGAGATTCTCTTTATGTACCTTCCATTAGAAGGAACTTAGTTTCTATTTTTAAATTGGTTAAAGACAGATATTTAATTTATTTTAATAAATATGTGATTATTAAGAATAATAAACGGGTTATCTATTCTGGTACATTGGTAGATGATTTTTATATTATTACTCCAATCTCTCCTATTTGCAACTAACTGAATTGAATAACACATCTAATTTACTATATAAGAGAAAAAAATTTTCTTTAATGAACCAAACGTTTCTTTGGCAATTACGCTTAGGTCATATTAATCTAAAAACGATAAATAGACTGGTAGAAGATGGACCTTTGAGTTCATTAGAAGTGGAGGCACTTTCAGTCTGTGAATCCTACGTAGAGGGTAAGATGACCAGAAGGCCTTTTTCGGCCAAAGGCTATAGACCTAAAGAACCGTTGGAACTAGTTCACTTTGATGTGTATGATCCTATGACAATCTGGACTAGATGTGGTTTTGAGTACTTCATCAGTTTCATTGATGACTACTCAATGCATGTATACATTTACCTGATGCACCATAAGTCTGAATGCTTTGAGAATTTTAAAAAATTCAAGGCGGAGGCAGAGAAGCGTTTGGGTAAAAGTATCAAATCATTACGATCCGACCATAGTCGAGAGTACTTCTTTGAAGAGTTTAGGGACTACTTGTTATGAGAAGAAATTATATCCTAGTTGACTGCACCGGACACTCCGCAGTAGAATGGTGTAGCAGAAAGAAAGAATATGACTCTTATAGAGATGGTAAGGTCTATGATAAGTTATTCAGGATTACTCGATTCATTTTGGGAACTTGCATTAGAGACAGCGGCTTATATTCTGAACTTGGTACGTTCTACTCCCACAAATTGTGGATCGGGTGTAAGCCTAGTCTGAGTCATATTCGAATGTGGGGATGTCAAGTACATGTGCTAAAAGAAAACGCGGGTAAGTTAGAATCGAGGACAGAAACTTATTTCTTTGTGGGGTATCTCAAGGGAATGAAGGATAGTTTATTTTATAATTCTAAGGTTCAAAAGGTCATTATTAGCACCAATGCTCGATTCTTAGAAGATGATTATATTATGGACCACAGGCCCAAAAGTAAAATTATTCTAAAACAAATGAGTATAAATACCAGTAGAATGGAAGAGGAATCACAAGTTACTGATATTTGATTACCTCGTCGTAGTGGGAGGATTATCGGGATAGGTGCAAATTCTAAATAGGGTGCTACCATTAACATGCTAGACGAGTATGTGGGTAATGGTGTATAGGATTTAGATTATGCACAACGTGTTATTGTTAGTACCCAGATGCAGGTAGTGCTTCGTCACAGTAGGAGGGTTGTTTATCAACTTGATCGGTATATATTTTTGGGAGTCTTTTGACAGGAACCTGATAAAATTGAATACCGAACCCTATAACTATAATGAAGCACTTCAGGATAAAGATGCAGATCTTTGGCAAAAGGTTATGAATTCAAAGATAGAATCTATGTATTATAATTAAGTTTGAGAACTTGTAGAATCACCTGAAGAGATAAAACTCATTAAATGCAAGTGGATCTACAAGAGGAAGAGAGGAGTAGAAGGGAACGTTAAAACCTTTAAAGGTAGGCTTGTTGAATAGGGTTCACTCAGAAAGAAGGGATCAATTATGAGAAAACCTTTTCGCTGGTAGCCATGCTTAAGTTTATCAGGATTCTCTTATCCATTACTGCTCATTTCGATTACGAAATTTGGCAATTACATGTCAAGACAACTTTTCTTAATGAAAATCTTGACGAGTGAATTTGTATGGTACAATCAGACGGATTCATAGCAAAGGGCCAAGAGCACATGTTGTGTAAACTTAAGAGATCTATTTATATATTTAAATAGGCATCAAGGTCTTAGAATACTCAGTTTGATCAAGCTATAAAGTCTTATGATTTTGATAAGAGTTCAGATGAGTCATGTGTGTACAAGAAGCGTGACGGAAGCGTGCTAGTCTTTTTAGTACTTTATGTAGATGATATCTTGTTTATCGAAAATGATGTGGGGGTGTTATCTTCGGTAAAAGTATGATTATCTAGCCTATTCGATATGAAGAATTTGGAAGAAGCCAATCACATCCTCGGGATTAAGCCTTTACGAGATCGAAAATAAAAGATGTTGGCCTTATCATAAGCAAAGTTTATTGATGATATCCTTGCTCGTTTTTGTTAGGGTTGTATACTGAAAATCATAGATTTTATTTGGTTTTAATATTTAATTTTATTTTAATAAAATTAATTTTTTTATTTTATGAGAGTCTTAATGAGCATTGTATGTAATATTATTTCTTTAATATTATGCACGGATGTCTTTTATTCTATACAGTTTTTAATCTGGTATATAGAGTACAACTTACACAAAAAAGACTAGATTATAGGTTCTTGCAAAATATAAGTTATTATTCACAGTTTATATGGAATTGGACAAACCATCGTTACGAGTGTAGCACATATTTTTAGTAAGCATGTATTGGTTACAGAGAACAGATAATAGCGTCGTTTATTGTTTCGATTCATTATGCTAGTACACTTTGTGTATATTGAACAAGACCACATTAGAGTAATTAATTTTATATTAACTATATAAATTAATTTATACTCTAATTTTATTATGAGTCCTTATACTCTTAATTCTGAAATAATTATTATTTGTGTATACTTGATATTCGTTATTTTGACTCATTAGAGAGTGCAATCTTTTATGGATTTATAGTCCCGGTTAGTTGGATTGCGATATTAATTATATGGTAAATATTAATTATTGACGGAATTCACCTCTCGATTATTCGAGATTGACGATGTCTCTTTAAAGAAACTTATAAATTTTGACCGGGCCAAACCTTACAGGTGAATTTGATTATCCGGTGATCAAATAAGTTAAGCGGAAGGACTTAAGAAATTTTTAAGATACAGATTAAATTAAATTGTCAATAATTAAATTTAATTGACAGGTATCGAGAATCTTAACGTGGGGAGATGAATTAAGCATTTAATAACAGGAGCTCAATGCAAATTGATCTTGAAATTATGGCAAAGAGTGAAGTTACAATTCTTTAGTCGTGTGAACTATAATTTAATATTTTATAAAAATTGTAAAAATCGTTGTAAAATTTTCATAATTATAGAAATTGTTGAGAGGTTTGCATATTTGCAGAAACTGCTACATGGGTATCTAGGTTATACTAGAAGTCTATATCATAATTAATTCATAGGTCCCTGCTGTAACCCTATAAATATGCAAGTATGCAAAATCAAATTAATAAATTTTCTTTCAAAACTAAAGTTGTCCAAGTTCTGTCAGTTTCAGTTCTCGAAGGATCGTAACCCACACTACGTTCGAAAATCGCATCGGGAATATAGTAGAAGGTTTAACCAGAGTTTCAACTCGGTAAATCATAGTTCGTAGTTGGAGAATCAATCAAAAGGTATTCATCTGAATTAACTGTGGTGGCACAAGTTTTATTTTTGATCATTCGACATCAAATTTTTTTTATCTGGAGCTTGTTTGGGCGATTGCCCGTCCAATTTTTATTTTTCAAAAATTTGTTTACAAATCAATAATCTTGGCAATTTGCCTCCAACAATTGATATGAGAGCCTTTTTTATTTTTGTTTACGGTTTATCGAGGGGCAGGATAGATTTAGAAATGTGCTAACTTCGTTTTGCAGGCGATCTAATCTCGATTTTGTGATCATTATTTTATTTATGTTAGATTGAATGGTTGAATGATGATTATAATTTATTTTTTAATCACGAGGGTTGGTCGTGATAGTTTAAACTTTTTTAATTCGAATGTGAGCCTACGGGACATAGGTTTTTAATGTAAAAGCTTTTATTTATTTTTAAATATTATTTAAAATATTTAAGAATAGGTTTAAATATCCAAGAATACGAAAAACAGGCGGCGGCATAACCAGCGACACCGGTGGTGGTTTCAGGTGGTTTAAGCTACGGATCGCGGCGATTTTTGCGTAGTTTTGAAACAAATTTTTTTGGTAATTTTTTTGTCGATTTTGTGTAGTAGAAACAGCAGCAAAATAGGACTGAAATTGCAACAGAAACAGCAGCAAAAATAGCCCACGAGCGGCGATTTTGGTTGGCAGCTTAGTGCTCGTTTTTGGCATGGTTTTGTGACTTTTTCAAGACGAGTTTTGACCAATTTTTTAGACGCAAAATAGCAGTAAAATAGACTGAAAAATTAGTTCAAAAACATGGCAAAAATCTAAACCAAAAATAGTTGAAAAGCGACGGCATGGGTGGTGGCAATAGCTGACAGTCCGGGCTATTTCGGGACTTCGTTTCGAGGCTTTTCAGGATTATTTTCGAGGCATTTTTTGAATAATCATATTTTTGGATATCAGTGCTAAAATCAATGAGAAATGAGAGCCAAAACAACCACGTAACGAGCTAAAACAAGCGGCACAACAGTAGCGGCAGTGGGTTGTGCGGCGCAGCGACTTCTTGGGCTTTTGATGGCTGTTTCCGTGCTATTTTCAAATTAGATTTTTTACAAAAATATAGTATATTTCGTTAGCTGCGTTTAAAAAAAAAAGGACAAAAATAGAGTTCGGATGAGACCGAAACTGCCTCTGGAAGTTGATAGTGCAATGCTGTTGTAGGTCAACAACGCTTTTTGTGTTTCGGTAGCTATCGAAGCCTATTTTATGGGTTATTTTTTATAATTTTTTTTACAGCAAAAATAGTGTATTTCATTATTTATGTTCCAAAACAAACAGGGATGAAAACGAAGCTCAAATGAGGATGGAACGGCCTCGGGAATTTGGCAGCACAAGCTGGCGGCAAGCTAGTGGTTTGGCCGACGGTGGTGGCTGATGGTTCGGGGTCTTGGGGGTTGTTTTTATGATGATAACTGATATGAGATGTGTTGTATATCTATAACACTTATTATCAAAGAATTCTAGTAGGATTCGGATGCTAATAAGCAGATTTTTGTAAGAATTAAAAGACTTAAAACTTATCTGTTTACAGAAACTGAAACTCTTAATGTTTCATTTTGATCATAAAATCGCGATATATACATATCTTGCATTTATATTCTTTTAAACTGCATGGATGATGTATATATATTTTATATATTCCTGTTAATTTAATTAATTCAGAAAACTCGGTTTTAATTAAAATTTTGTAAAAGAAAATAAAATTAAGTTTTTTTAATTAAAAGTTTTTAATTAAATAAAAAAACTTTAGATATTTTATTTTTTACAAAAATAAGACGTTTAAGATGATTTTTTTATTAAATCGAATATCTTGAAAAAATGTGAAAATTCATTCTGAATTTTGACTTAATTAAATGAAAAAATATTTAACCTTAATAAATTATTATTTTTGAAAAATGTGTGACGTAAAAATAAAATAATTGAATATCTTCAATCACTACCTTAACTAAAAAGTTAAAGAAAAAAATTTACATTCATATAATATTTTATTTGGTACGCATTAAAACACAAAAATATGGTTTGACAAATCAGAATCTTTTAGATTGTATACACGAAAAGATGTTTTGGATTCTTTTAGATCGTGTGATTTTTCAAAATTAATAAATTTATTTTTATTAAACGAATTTTTATAATCCTAAAAAATATTTTAAAAATATAAGTGGGAGAGAATTTATTTACAGATAAATTCTGCAGTCTTCATCACCAGTTTGTAGGCAATGTAATTAATTCTGCGTGTTGGCAGTAAGGTCTTCGTTCCCATCGGACAGGTTAATTGCGGTATTGCCAGTACAAACCTCCTTTATGAATAATTCTGGATAATTGTTAGTGTGAATCACTTTTTCATCTGAAAGGTTCATTATGAAGCAATTGATTTGGGATTAGGTAATGGTTAACACTTAACTATAAATAATAGTATCTTTTCCATCTGAGTCACTGCTATTATCTACTAGACCGAAATAATATCAGCTATTTGATTTTACTTGGCAGGGTCAGTTGCCTAGATAGTAAAATTAATAGGAATTGGCCTGTCTGGGCAAACGATGGATAGTAGAAGTCCTTCCATCGAGGTATGCTATTCACAGGGTACCAAGCTGCTGGAGAATTTTTTTAATGGTAAAGGGAACCAAATTAAAATAAATTTAAAATTTTATTCGTCATAATTAACGATTATTTTTAATTATGTGACTCTCATGATTAAAATATTTTTCAATCCATTCACGTCAATACTTAAAGAAAACGAACTAACGGGATCAAATTTTATTGATTGGACAAGTAACTTAGATATAGCTTTAATTATAAAGGGTATTCATTTAATGCCAGAAAATGTGTTTGTTTCTGAAGAGGGTTCTTCCTCTATGCCAAAAGACATAAAGAAGAAAAAGGTTCAGAAACAAGGTAGCATGATTTCAAGGTAGTTAGTGGGCCACGGACTGGTCTGAAAATGCCGAAAGGTAGATGTTTTCACTGCAACTAGACATGATACTGGAAAATACAATATCCAGTTTATCTCAGCAAGCTAAATAAACAGGGTAATTTCTTTTACTAGTTGTGAAAATATGTTTAGTGGTGTTATCTATCGGTGTCTGTTGTATAGATACGGTAGCTACTAATCATGTCAGTAATTCATTGCAGGAGTTCCAAAAACCTAATAACTTAGTGATGGGGAGATTTATTTGCATATGGGTAATAATACAAAGGTGATAGCAGTTGCAGTGGGAGATATCACTCTCAATTTTAGTAGAGATCGGGTTTTAATATTGAGATATTGTCTTTATGTACCTTCCATTATAAGGAACTTAGTTTCCGTTTCTAAATTGGTTAAAGACGGATATTTGATTTATTTTAATAACTCTATGGTTATTAAGGATAATAAACGGGCTATCTATTCTAATACATTGGTGAATGATTTTTATGTTATTACTCCAATCGCTCCTACCTGCAACTAACTGAATTGAATAACATATCTAATTTACCATATAAGAGAAAGTTTATTTTTTAATGAACTAAACGTATCTTTGGCATTTATGCTTAGATCATATTAATCTAAAAATAATAAATAAACTGGTAGAAGATTGATCTTTGGGTTCATTGGAAGTGGAGGCACTTCTAGTCTGTGAATCTTGCTTAGAGGGTAAAATGACCAAGAGGTCCTTTTTGGCCAAAGGCTGTAGAGCTAAAGAACCATTAGAATTGGTACATTCTGATGTGTGTGGTCCTATGAAAATTCGGGCTAGAGATGGCTTTAAGTACTTCGTCAGTTTCATTGATGACTACTCAAGGTATGGATATATTTATCTAATGCACTGTAAGTTTGAATGCTTTGAGAAACTCAAAGAATTCAAGGTAGAGGCAGAGAAGCATCTGGGTAAAAGTATTAAATCATTACGATCTGACTGTGGTGGGAAGTATCTCTTTGGAGAGTTTAGAGATTACCTGTCATCAAAAGGGATTATATCCCAATTGACTGTACCGGGTACTTCGCAGCAAAATGGTGTAGCAGAAAGAAAGAATAGAACTCTTATGGAGATGGTAAGGTCAATGATAAGTTATTTAGTATTTTCTGATTCGTTTTGAGGACTTGCATTAGAGACAACAGCTTATATTTTGAATTTGGTACCTTCTAAGTCAGTACCTATTAGAGACAAACTACCAAGATCATTGATTTGTAAACGATTTTTTAAAAAATAAAAACTAGACGGACAACTGCCGAAATAGGCTCTAGATAAAAACTTTTTGATGCCGAACGATCAAAAATAAAACCCGTACCATCACAATTAATTCAAATGAATACCTTTTGGTCGATTCTCCAACTACGAAGTTTGATTCTCGAGTTGAAACTCTGGTAAGACCTTCTACTGTATTTCCAATTCGATTCCTGAACGTAGTGTGGGCTACGATCTTTCAAGAACTTGTATCGGCAGAACCAGATCAACCTTAGTCTTAAAAGACGACTTATGAATTTAGTTCAGCCTACTCGTATATTTATAGGACTACAGCAGGGACCTATGGAATAATTGTGACATAGACTTCTAGTGTAACCCAAATACCCATCTAGCGATTTCTACAAATATGCAAACCTCTCAGCAGTTTCTACAATTTTTATAAAACACTAATTTATTGTTCACACCACTAAAGAACTGTAACTGCACTATTCGCAATAATCTCAAGACTAATTTGTATTAAGCTCCTATCATTAAATGCTTAACTCATCTCCCCACGATAATATTTTCGATACCTGCCAATTAAATTTAATTACTGACGATTTAATTTAATCGGTATCTTTAAAATTTCTTAAGCCCTTTCTTTTAATTTATTTGACCGTCGAATAATCAAATCTACCTACAAGGTTTGGCTCGATCAAAACTTATAAGTTTCCTTAAGGGAGAATCATCAATCACGAACAATCGATACGTGGATTCTGTCAATAATATTCACCATATAATTAATACCGTTATCCAATTCACTGGGACTGTAAACTCATAAAAGATCGCACTCTCTAATGAATCAAAATAACAAATATCAAATATACGCAAATAATAATTATTTCTGGATTAAGAGTATAAGCACTCATAATAACATTGGGATGTAAATTAATTTATATAGTCAGTATAAAATTAATTATCCCAATGTGGTCTCATTCAATACACACAAAGTGTACTAACACAGCGAGTTGGAACAATAGATGACGCTATTATCTGTTCCCTGTAATCAAGACAGATTTACTAAAACTCTGTCCTACAGTCGTACCGATGGTTTATACAATTCCATCTAAACTATGAACAACAACTTATATTTTGCAATAACTTATAATCTGGTCTTCTATGTACAAGTCGTACTCTACACATCAGATTAAATACTATACAAAATAAAAGATATCCATACATAATATTAAAGAAATGATATTGCATACTATGCTGATATGCATCTGACTCCTATGCCTTCTACATGACTATCAAAAGTCTTAATCGATAATCTCTTTGTAAAAAGATTTTCAAAGTTGTCTCCTGATGTAATCTTGGTCACAGCAACATTACCCCTACGTATAATTTCTCATATGAGGTGATACTTACGCTCAATGTGTTTTTTTTTCTTGTAAACTCTTGGCTTTTTCGAGTTTGCAGCTGCTCTGCTATTGTCACAATAAAATGTAATAGCCGATTGGACTGAAGGCACCACATCTAGATCTAACAGGAAGATCGTGAGCCAAATGGCCTTCTTAGCTGCTTCAGATGTTGCCACGCACTCGGCCTTTATGGTGGAATCAGCAATGCAGGACTCCTTGATACTCCTCCAACTAATAGCTCTACCTCTTAAGGTAAGCACATATCCTGAGGTAGACTTATGAAAATCTTTATCTGATTGGAAATCTGAGTCTGTGTACCCTAAAGGTACTAAACTGTTTGCCTAGTAAACCAACATATAATTCTTAGTCCTTTTCAAGTACTTGATTATATTCTTTACCACAGTCCAATGCTCCTGCCCTAGGTTAGACTAATATCTGCTAACTATGCTAATGACAAAGCAGATGCCGGGTCTTATGCAAAACATAGCATACATTAAGCTTCCTTCTACCAAAACATAAGGAATTATCTTCATCTTCTCTATTTCATCAGGTGTCTTAAGACATTATCCTTGGATAGAGTGATTCCATGCTTGAAAGGGATAAACCCTTTCTTGAAATCCTGCATACTAAAATGAGTAAGGATATCATCGATATACTTTACTTATGATAAGCCTAACATCCTTTGTTTTTGATCTCGCAAAAGCTTAATCCCAAGGATATGACTGGCTTCTCCTAAGTCCTCCATATCAAATTGTCTAGATAACCATACCTTTACCGAAGATAAGACCCCCACATCGTTTCTGATAAGTAAAATATCATCTACATAAAGTACAAGAAAGACTACCACGCTTCTGTCATGCTTTTTGTATACACATGACTCATCTA
This sequence comes from Heliamphora pulchella, assembly GCA_032270985.1. Lineage (NCBI taxonomy): Eukaryota > Viridiplantae > Streptophyta > Magnoliopsida > Ericales > Sarraceniaceae > Heliamphora > Heliamphora pulchella. Next base: position 2,075 of record JAULJZ010164711.1, on the reverse strand, counting down.
GATTTTGATCATAATCATAAGATTTTATCGCTTGATCAAACCGAGTATTCCAAAATCTTGATGCCTGCTTAAGTCTATAAATGAATCTTTTGAGATTGTATAACATGTGCTCCTAGCCTTTTGCTATGAAACCATTTGGTTGTACCATATAAATACACTCGTCAAGATTTTCATTAAGGAAAGCTGTCTTGACATCTATTTGTCAAATTTCGTAATTGAAATGAGCACTAATGGATAAGAGAATTCGGATAGTCTTAAGTATGGCTACTGACAAAAAAGTTTTCTCATAATTGATCCCTTCTTTTTAAGTGAACTCTTTTGCAACAAGCCTAGCTTTGAACGTTTTAACCTTTTCGTCTACTCCTCTCTTCCTCTTCTAGATCCACTTGCATCTAATGGATTTTATCCCTTTTGGTGGTTCTACAAGTTTTTAGACCTGATTAGAATACATATATTTCATCTCTGAATTCATAGCTTTTTGCCAATGATCTGTATCTTTGTCCTAAAGTGCTTCATTGTAGTTACAGTATTTGGTATTTAGTTCTGCTGGGATCTTGTCAAATGACTCTCCCAAGAACATATACCGATCGGGTTGATGAACAACTCTTCCACTACGATAAGGCACTATCTACGTCTGTGTACTAGCAGTAACACGCTGTGCAAAATCTGAACCCTGTACACCATTACCCGCATGCTTGTCAAGCATGTTAATAGTAGCACCCTGCACCTGTCCCGATAATTCTCCCACTACGACGAGGCAATAGAATATCAGTAACTTATGGTTCCTCTTTCGTTCTACTGGTATTTTCTCTCATTTCTTTCAGAATAATTTTACTATTGAGCTTATAGTCCATAATATAATCATCTTCTAAGAATCAGACATTGGTGCTAACAATGACCTTTTAATCCTTAAGATTATAAAATAGACCACCCTTCGTTCTCTTGGGATACCCGACAAATAAACAGACTTCTGTCATAGGTTCAACTTATCCGCGTTCCCTTTCAGCCCATTTGTTGGATACCCCCAAATCTGAATGTCTCAGACTAGGCTTACGCCCGGTCCACAATTCTGTGGGAGTAGAAGGTACTGTTAGGGTTGTATAATCAAAATCATAGATTTTATTGCATAATATTAAAGAAATAATATTGCATACATTGCTCATTAAGATTCTCATAAAATTAAAAAATTAATTTTATTAAAATAAAATTAAATAATAAAACCAAATAAAATTCATAATTTTCAGTATACAATCCTAACAGTACCTTCTACTACCACAGAATTGTAAACTGGGCACAAGCCTAGTCTGAGACATATTCAAATTTGGGGGTGTCCAACATATGTTCTTAAAGGGAACGCAGATAAATTGGAACCGAGGACAGAAGTTTGTTTCTCTGTGGGGTATCCCAAGGGAATAAATGGTGGTTTAATTTATAATCCTAAGAATCAGAAGGTCATTGTTAGCACTAATGCTTCAAACTGATTCACCTGTGCGCTAGGTCGGCCCATTTCGACTGGTATAATTGCCTCACTCCGGAAAGCCATCATGAATGGTGTTTCACCAGTGGCTGTTCTGGTGGTCGTTCGGTAGGCCCACATGATACTTGGTAATTCGTCAGTCCACAAGCCTTTTGCCTGCTCCAGTCTAGTTTTGATCATTTTTATGAGGGTTCAGTTGGTCACTTCTACCTAACCGTTGGATTGAGGATAAGCGGGTGTAGTATAGTGTACTTGGATGCCCAGCTGCTCACAAAACTCCATGTATCTCTTGTTGTCAAACTGCTTTTCGTTGTTGCTTATGATGGCTTTCTGAACTCCAAATTTGCATACAATAGACTTCCATACAAAGTTTATCGTGTTTGCTTCGGTTATCTTAGCCAACAGTTTTTCCTCTACCCACTTGGTGAAATAATCAATAGCCACTATAGTGAACTTGGTCTGGCCTTTCCCGAGCGGGAATGGTCCAACAAGGTCTATCCCCCATTAGGCGAATGGCCAAAGGGAGGTTATAACGATCATTTTGGTAGGAGGCTGTCTTGGCATGTTCGCAAATCATTGGCATTTGTCACATCTCTTC
>JAULJZ010164658.1:0-25864 GCA_032270985.1 Heliamphora pulchella | reverse complement strand
CGTCACAGTTGGTATCAGAGTCCAGGTTTAGTGAACCTTCTGGCCTTGGGTTTTGGGTGACTACGAATTCTGTAGCGTTGAAGCTCTGTAGAGTGTTTAAGAGTTCTGTAGCATTGAAGCTCTGTAAAGTGTTTATATTATTAAATTAGCACTTATAATTCTAAAAAATAAAATCCATACCTTAAGTTTCTCTTCCTAATATTCTCTAATCTTAGGATGGCATCTGACGTAGAGCCAGCTGGAGAGCCATGGGCAGCACCTAAACCAGAAGACTTGGACCTCGAGGAAGAACCCGTTGAAGAACAAGACCTAATAGATGTATTTTCATTGGCATGAATGTTCCTGGATGAGTGGCCAGTTCATGAAGGAGAAGAGGTCGGGGAAGTAGGAGCAGACGAAGAACCAGATGAGGCAGGAAACGAGGCTGATGTTGAGGTGAAGGACGATGAGGAACCTGAGGATGATGACAGCGAGAACGAGGTGCGAGCCATTGCTTTCTTTTATGATCCATTAGAGGCACCGCCACTGGAGACATACGATGACGAAGCAACGGACGTAGTGATCTACTAGAGCCGCCAAGAGTACCGCAAGGACTATCATATTAGAGAACGGGTGTATGCAAGAGTTTTCCCAAAAAGGACATGGAAGTGGAAAGAGTCGGAGTCTTTCCCGAGGTACATGGGTCCATTAAGAGTGTTGGAGAGATGTGATGAGATGATCTATCGTCTGAAGGTACCATCAGGAATCAAAGAGCTATTAGGGGACAGGGTGTATGCAAGGTGGATGCAAATGAAGAAACCAAGAGATAAGAGCGGAATCATAAACCCACGCGACCAGGAAATCGACTTTAACAATCCGAAAACATAACTGAAGGTACCAATAGTCATAATCAATAGGGCTCGCATGGGATCGGAGGGCTTTTGGCACGTGGAAGTGCAGTGGTGCTGCTACAGTATCTATGAGGTAATGTGGGAGCATGACTTAGTAATCCGCTACTTCTATCCGCATCTGTTTATTTAGGCTTTAGTGCGTTGGGCGTTGTATCTTTTTCTTCGTTAGATGTTGTACATGTGTTCTGTGAACTTTTAAAGATTGGTACACCGGTTGTGTGATTAGATTGAAATGCAAATGTTTGTTGTTGAATTCTTCATAAGTTATCTCATAATCCAAAATTAAGTTCCACAAGATCCCAAATCCTGAAAACAATCAAGAATTGAAACAACCCCCAAATCTCAACACTCTTCTAGAATAGCTGATAGACAACTGAACCACCGGCAAGCTAACGAACCTCTAGATGGTGAAACACCTGGGCTAGTCTAAGTTTTATGAAAGCCACCATTAGAACCCCATAACTCTATCCCTATGAGTTCCTTTCTCAAGCCTTTATGGCAACTCTCCTACTTGATTGAAGCCCTTTGCTTGTTCTCCTTCCTAATAACACCGGTTTTGAACGTTCGACATTGGTAAAGTCTTTTACCCTCATACAATTCTCTCGATCTCGATACCACACTTTTGTGCAGTAGTTTTGTGAATTCTTTGTTTACTCTCAAAATCCCAACCTGGGGGAGTCGACTTTGATGCTTGAATTGAAGTACGTTAGGCCGACGTAACTTCAGGACAAATATCTAGTTTGGCAACCCATTGCTTAAACATATCTTTTGTCAAGATCTGATATTGCACAGATTTGTCCCGAGAACATCCTCTTTGTAATCTTTATTAGTTGTTTAACTCTTATGTCCAAATGCGTCTGAGCCTCAATCGACCTCTCAATTTGGGCCAATAATGATTGCCTTAGCCTTGACCCATTGCCCTAATCCATCCTATCTTTGAACCACCTGGGTTCCACCCAAAGATGTTCTAACCCTGCGTATGTTTTTGACTGTTGACCTTCAAAACCTTGCCCCCTAGATTTATGAGTAACAACGATCGTCAGTAACAACTAACTATATTTTCAAAGGCCCTGACAAATAAGACTATGCCATCAAAGGATTCGCGAAACCACTATATGGCACAATTCAAACTTCCCTAGACTAGTTTATAGCTGACCTGCCCATCCGATAAATCGAAAAACAAAAGATTCATACCGATAGTAAGAAAGTGAAAAAAGAGAAACAGCCTCGAACTCATGATAACCTTAGTACACTAACAAAGGAGGTACGTCTGTATACATCGACATTCACATCGGCCTTTCCTCCCGAAGTGTTAGAATCTGGATTTTTGCCATCACTATCTAAGAACGAAGAATCTTGATCACAACGAAGAACATTTTGAACCTAATAAAGAATTAACCACCAAGCCACAATGAATCACATGACTAGGTAATTACTACAACCATATCTTTTATCATGTTCGTACCCTAAAATGAACAACCGCTTGAGAAAACGATCCAGTTATTGAAGAGACATTCAAACCCAACGTTCTAGCACATCAAGCACAAACGGTAGAGGCCAAGAGAAACAGAGCAACCTATGGAAAGACTAGAGAGAAAATAGAAGCATATAACTACAGACTTCGTCATCAGGATTGTCAAGATCACCATAAAGATTGATAACTCTTTAGTTAAACAATTCAAGGAATTGGGCGCCAAGGAGTTCGTGGAAACAGTGAGTTCCATTGACGCTAAAGATTGTTTGAAGGGTGGAGTGCGTATTTTAGACAGACCAAGTTATTCACATGATAGGTTCTTAAAGTATCAGCTTGCATTTGTTTGGCATCTAGATTGTGTAACTCTTATGGAGTGGTATTCAGTTTTCGTTGTGATATCGATGTGAGTCGCAAGAAAGTTGCTTTCAAAAACCTTTTGTGATGTGACCCGTTAGAGCAAGTTTATTTAGATTGGTGGGTAGACGTTGCTGGTATAGAAAAAGAATTTTCTTATGAGAGCGTGTGAACTCTATGTATGAGAAGTTGAAGGGTGATATAATTTTGTTATTTCTGGTGGAGTTGCGTAGCAACTCAATGTGAGTACGTGGGAGGAATAAGTGTTTGGATGAGGAGAGTGAAAGCGTAAGTAAGACTATACGAATTCATGGGTATAGTTTTGTAATTGGCCTTGAGTGAATCGAGTGTCTTGGTAGAATGTGGGTAAAAAAAATAATTAAAGTGTGAAAATAGTTCTTGGTTCGATTGTGTGGCAGAAAATGTGTGAAGGAATTGAGTGATGATGATAAGAGACTTTATAATCAGGAGTTAATACTATTCAGTTAAACGATTGTAGGGTGGATGGTACGTACGTGAAGGAAATATGTGACGAGGTTGTGATTGGGTTCATATGGGTAAGCATATACTTGGGAAGCATTTAGTTTGTGTGGTATGTTTTGCCCTAATGACTCATTAGGTTCAATTGGCGGTATTAATCTTGATGGTCATAAGGCTAGAGTAGTCCAACACAAAGTGGTGATGTGATTTTGAGTTAATAGTCGTTAGTCGATCGGGAAGTAGTCTTCGAAGTACATTTGACTATGGCAATTGTGTTTTGGAGCCAACATGTTCTCAATGATAAACTGGGGTCATGATACCACAAATTGAAAGTGCGGGAGTCAGATATACCCAAGATTGCCTTTAGGACTCGTTACGAGCATTATGAATTTGTGGTGATGCCTTTTGGGTTAACAGATGTACCTGCTGTGTTTATGGAGTTGATGGATTGAGTGTTCAGAAGCTTTCTTGACCAATTTTTAACTATGTTGATAAACGATATTCAGTTATATTCTCAGAGTGAAAAGGAGCACATGGAACATTTGAAAATTCTTTGTAGGTCCTAAGAAAGCACAAGTTGTATGTAAACCTTGGTAAGTGTGAGTTTTAGTTGGACCGGGTGATGTTTTTAGGTCATGTTAATCTGAAGAAGGAATTTAAGTGGATCCAACAGAAGTAAAAGCAACAGTTAATGGGAAGAGGCTAACTAACGTAACAAAGATACGAACTTTTTGGGGCTAGTTGAATATGTGGCATGATCCTTGAAGATTATGTAGTAATCAGTTTAAGGTGTTAAGTAGAACAAGACAACCTTTACTCTAAGTGCTGAACATATGGGCCCGGACTATCCACTCCCTCAATAAAGAACAACTTAAGTAAATAAGAACACAATTTTGGAGAACGAGAAGGCACAATGTTAGTAAATTATCCTCAACCTTCCATACGATGAAGTACGGGGTGAAATTTCGGAGACAAAATTTGTTTAAGGGGGTAGTTTGCAACGACTCGTTACAGACCCTAGTTGTAATAACCCGGTTAATAACGACCCGTGTAAAGACCCTGCTCGGACCCTAGTATTAGTGACGGATAATTCACAAGGTTATAGAGTACGGACGAGATTCAAAACCCTAACTCGAATTGAAAACCCTAAGTTCAACCCGGAAATTCCAAAAAAGTCCAAAACTCAAGTAACAAAACCTTAGCACCCGGAGAGTCTCCCAACATTCTAAATGAATTAAATATCATGAAATAATGAGTTAAAAATCAAAAATCCTCATAAATAGGATAAAATGACCATTTTCTCCCAGTACAGCAAAAAGTCTTAAAATTTTAAATTTTGACACATGAATACCCTAAATCAATAATTTAAGTACAATTAAATAGAAAAGGACAAAATAACATCAAAAATAACAAAATTACCCCTTAGTTGCCACCACCTTGGGAAGAGTGCCAAAAAGTAGCTTTTTCCTTTTCTTTTAGCTTAAAATGATGAGAAAAGTATTAAATCAAGTATTATGATGATCCAATACTTGCTGAATAAGTAATATACATAATAATATGATGTTATAGTTTAACAAAAGTAAACAAATCATTATTAAAGTTCATACACAACAAAATAAGTCAAAAAATCATATATTACCAAAATAGCTTAATTTGACTTAAAAGACTACATCTATTTAATCAATTACTATGAAAGTTATAATAATCCATGGGAATACTACATTTATCATAAACATACTAAAATAATAGGTTTCAATAGAAAAATACATCAAAAAGATATATCAAATTAACTTTTAATGTATTTTCTTGCACAATAAGGGCACAAAAATTGAGAAAACCCCTTGATTGATGGGGGATCAGATTTTTGTCCCCCAAAATGACCCCTAGCTATATTTATCTTCTCCATATCTGATGTATATCCCCCTAAAGTGGAAACATCTCAAATCATCTCACATCACTTATTAAAAATAAGGAAAAAAGTCTTTCTAGGGTACTTTTTGTTCCCCCCATGTCCCCTAACTTTTTCCTATAGAAAGCAAGCCAAACACCCTCTTCTCCACTTGATATTTTCGTGCAAGTGAGAGAAAGAAACCATACCTCTTTGCTCTTGAGTGTTAAGGTGAGTTTGAGGGAGAAAAAGGTAGAAGAAGGAAGAAATCAAGGAGATTTTCGAAAGCTGAGTCCAAATCCATCCTCCACCCTCCTTTGATCTCTCAAACAAGTAATTAAAAGCACTAAACTTTATATCTAATATCTCTCAAAATATCCCCCAACACATCCCTTTAAACACTCTAAGAATCGAGAACCGAAATCAAACCGAAAAGGCTTCGTAGTTGGAAGTTTGGGGGTGTTATGTTTATGAATGATATGAGATGTTGTCGTGTGTTGTTATCTTTAAATTTGATGACTTCTAAGTGTACTGGAGCCTTGATATTAAAGTCTAAAATACAAGCATGCGAAGAAATGGAACAAAAACTTGACATAACATAAGTAGAAGACTTGGATCCTAAGAGACTTAATTTTTGAGAACATAAATGTTTCTGTCCTGAAATTTGGAACACCATAACTCAATGTAGAAAGTTTATCTAAGCATGTTCTTTATGTTCAGATTTATATTTTTGTGTTATCTTTCATCCAAAATTGATTTCAACTCATTTGCATAAGTGGAACTTGAGATATTGCAACTTTACCAAAGTATGTCATTTTCTGACCAGTCAACACTACTGACTTGAAAACCCTAGTTTAAAGTGAGATCCGAACTTTGGTCAAAACATGAAAGTTGTAGATAATATGTATATATATCTACCCACTACAATTGGGCACAAATTAGTGAGTTTGGATTGGTCAAAACCCCATTGAAAATCTCTATTGAGTTTCAGCCCTCAAGGGACACGTCTGTCACATATTTTTATATTGCCCAAAACCACAATTTTTAGTGACCTATTCCAAAAGTGTTCTACATGAATATTGTAGATAACATATTGAACCACGTTTTGTCCAAATATCAGACCTTAAAGCCTCAGGATGATACCCCAAAACCATTTCAATCCCTCTGTCCAAAACAGGCTCTGCTGAGTTTTGGCGGCTGACAGAACCTATTTTCTAAAATGGTCAAAACGTCTTGCTTGTTCCAAACAACTATTCTTAGCTCTAAACATGAAACTTGTAGGGGACATGTTAAAATAGAACATACTAAAAAATAGACTCATTTAGACTTGATATGATACCTCAAAACCTAGACCAACAGAAGCATGATTTTGATAAAATCTTGAGAAAAGTGTTGAACCATTTTGTCTTAGGCTTTGGCCTTGGTGTTAAACATGAGAGTTGTAGAAAATATTTTTATCTAAATAGTGTTTAAAAATCATAACTTGATTCCAAGTTTAGATATCCTAAAACCTTGTTAGCCCTTTTAATTTAATACTTGATTTTGGCCTTAAAAGTTGCTAAGTGTATGTGTGAGTACCCTTACTATGAGACCCGAGTTTTTATATGATGATTGATTTGTATTAGTTCATTAGTGTTTCTAAGTGAATGTATGATGATTTAGAACTCATGTGATCATATTGAATCGTATCTTGAGAATTGTAGCTTGTGTTTCACGTACTTGTACCTTATGCTTTGCACGTTATACCATAAATCTTGCCATGCTAGTTGATGCCATGCTATAGATGGTTGTATTTGAGATCCATACCACACAGCATTGATATTGTCACTTGTATCCTGCCATATTGGAGTCTATCTGTGCAAACCATTGTCGGGATGGGCCATATTGAGATTGTCGTTCTTGGTTCTAAGTTTAGGGCGTCCTTGGTTGCCATTTTTTGAAAATATTTTGGGATGAATTCCCCTTGTGCACCCTAGGCATGTCCCCGATGTTACAAAATTGGTTTATACACCCTAGGCGTGCCACCGGTGTTTGAAATGGTTTACAGATATTGTTAGGCACCATGGGTTCGTCACTAGTACTTTGGTTTTGATGTCTCTTTGATTTCGTCGCTCCTTGATTTATGGTTATATTATGGAAGTGGTGTCGATATGGATAAATTGGGTAACTTCAGAGAAGATCGCAATTATGGCGGACCTAAACCCCATTGCCATGATGTTTTGAAGGATAAATTCGGAGAAGAGCCTAATTCGGTGGACCCAATCCCACTGCGGTGGTAACTTCGAGGAAGTACCCAATTATAGCGGTCCTAAATCCCTCATCTTGGTATTTTGTATAATGTGAAATGTCTCTTGAATTTTCTTAATTATCACTTAAACTTTGGGTTGACACCGGCGAAAGCATCACGAGTCTTAAAGTGGGACAAACCGCTTGATATATGTCTGATATGACTGATTGATTGATTGTTGAATTGTTGGCCTAGTGTATGGTGCGGACCCCATGCTGTTTCAATTGAGTAAAACAGCGAAGGCATGAAGCCAAGACACACGTTTACTATTTGCAACGAGGCGCGATGATGGCTTTGGTGATCAAATACCCGTGAAAGTCTACTCTGGAGATTCCCAGTGTGGAATTCCTATTATAATCTGGGTGCATGTTGGGTTGGGCATCTGCATTTCGTACATGGCATTTCATATTCGCATGCTTATTAACTTGTCTACTATCCTGTCATAAATTTGTATGTCTCCTTAACTATAAACTGTACTGGGTATTATATGATACGCGTTGTGGTAAATTTTGTGTCGTGAGATTAGTTAGAAGGTTAGAGTATTTTGCTTCTGGGTCTTGGCTCTTGGCATTCGTACTACAGGTGATGAGGAGTTCTTGGAAGAAGTCATCCCAGAGGGAGAAGAAGAGTTTGAAGAACATGGTGAGTTCCAAGAGCACGTGAATCCCGTTGATGTATTCTGAGGAGTCGAGACCACTGCTTTTGTTCTTATATTCAGTTCTCCCATGCTTAGTGTAATTTTTGAAATTTCTTGGTGAAACTATAATGGTTATGTAATTTTGAATGGTTCAGAACTCGTTTATGATGTAATAATTAACGTATGTAAATATGAATGTATGGCTAGTATATTCCTATATTTATACTTATGTATGTCTTGACGTGTCCGAAGGACGTGGCGTCATAATATCACATGAATCTATTTGACTTTTCAAAGAGGTTTTAAAATTTACATCACCAATTGACATACAATTTCATTAATCATATAAAATCACACCTCATAGCCTTCTCCTAAAAACTCGGGTTTCACATTCAAGGTGAATCTCATGCAATTTGTCTAAAATTAAGAAGTATTCAATTACATATTACTCACACTTATTCAAAGTTAATCAAGAATCCTACCCTAAAGAGCTAAAATTCCTAAATTTGAGCACACCTCAAAATTCAAACTTGTCAAAATGAGATTTCACTCGGTTGTAAACATAGCCCTCGTCGCGCAGATCAACTTTATCCTCTATGGCTTTGTGAGATCTTAATCCTTAAGCTTCCAAAAATAAAAATAAAAAATAGAAAGAAAATTTTTTTTTCTCCAAGGGGTGGGGTCTTACACACACACACACACACACACACACGAGAGTGATGGAGAGGAAGAGAGTAGCTTCTCTTAGAAGCTTGGAAAAATCAAAAGTACACATATATCTATATATCTATATGCATAAGAACACACACACACACACACATATATACACACATTTCCATACATACATAAATATATATATATATATCTATATATCTATATGCATAAGAACACACACATACACACACACACACACATATATACAGACATTTCCACACACACACACACACACACATATATATATATAATCAAAATTTTAAAAGTACAATTCAAAATAATTTCTCATGTTCTCAACCACACATGAGGATTAAAAAAATCAATAAAAAGTCACCAGGCCCACAAGCCATTTAGTTGAAATAAAAGTCACAACAGATTTATTTATTTATATTTTTTCATACGAGTTATTTATCATGCTATTATTTAATTAAAATAATTAAAATGGGCCTGGGTCCCTACATTCCTGCTATGTCTAGTATGTTTCCTTTAGCTTAGCTTCAACATGATTAGAGTTTAATCGTTCACTTTTTCCCATTTCTAGCATAATGATTTTCCTTTAACATAATTAAAGTATGTATTTTCATATTTGATTTTGAATGTTCCCTCTTTATCTTTATATTCTGTATCTACATGCATTTGAGATATTTAATATTAAAAACCCATGATGACGAGTAAAGACTAGCGTTATAATTGAACGAAACAGGATACCTAACACCTTCCTCGATTCGTACCTTAACTGTCGAACCCATTTTTATCTGGTAACAATAAAGATCAGTGGCTTATTTGTTTTCCTTGGTTTTCTCAAAAACCAAGTAGCGATTCCATTTTCAGACGTAAAGGGTTTTAACATTTATGGTTTTTAAGATTTTATCAACTTTTATGAAATCTTTTGAATTAAACAAATGAATTCCCTTTACAAAATCCAAAAAAAAAAAATGCCACACCCATGCGAATGTTGTTGAGACTTCAGGAGTAGACTTATGTTTAGATCGTTAAACCCTTCCTATTTTAACTTGACATAAATGTCATGGACCTTAGTTTGATTGTGTAGTAAGTAAGTTCCTTTTTCTAATATGATTCGCATGTCTGACTCGTTGAACTCCTGGTAAACATTGCCTCATGGGGAGTTTCCTTTTCACTAAAGTCAAGTAGTACCCACGGATCCGAATCGACTAAACTGATACTTGAATATGGATGCAAAAGCAATAAGTGAGCATAAAGCAAAGGAAGTGGGAGAAGGACACGGTCTCTATGATGAGGAGGCGTTCAAACTTGTCTTTTATGGGTAGTAGAATGTACTTGTAACCTAGGTTCATCGCTTACCAAGGTTTAGTTACTCATTTTCTTCAGAATGAAGACATCGAGGTTGTAGATCGATGATCCATGCAGTGAGTTGTTTTCTTTTTAAAGAGGGTAGACATGAGTATGCGTTAAGATTAGTTAAGTATAGTATCAAGAATCACCATTAGGACTTCATAACTTTACCTATATAATTATTTCCTCAATTATACCAAATATCTTGCTGCTAAGTTTTGAGTACACTCGAAGTTCTTCATGTATCTTTTCTTCTAGAGTCATATATCCATTATGAGGAGATAACTGTCAATGTGTACTCAATTTCTCTTGATTCAGTTGAGTATCATTCTTGGAAAACTTTATATATTTGAGTTCATAAAAGGAACCTATCGTGAGCTCAATCCTATGAAATATTATTACCCTTGAGTTTTCAATTGTTAAGCTCAGCCTATCTGATACCCAGTGTTCGTGTTTGATTCTTTCCAAATTCATTTCATCATCCCTGAGCAGACTTTTCATTCGCTTAGAACCCAAAATCATGAATCTATGTCAAGTTGACTTGTTTGAACGACCATGTATTTAAATACCTAAATCCTATGAGGTTCCTCTATCTTGAATTATATAACCATATTAAACATCTTGTTCGTTAACATTTCGATCCGAACACTCCAAATTGATAATATTCTGTTTTTAATAACATCATTAGCTTTTTCCTTACGATCTTGATGTCTCATTTAGATGAGTGAGTGATCTTGTGAATCATTGTATACACTTAAAACCCTTACTAAGGGAGTAAGCTTGGATATTTGATTTAAAGCATGTTTGATCGACGTAACTTAAGGGCAAATATCTAGTTAGCTACCCATCGCTTAACCTCTCTTATTGGGATCTAATTGTAGTAGATTGATCCTAATCGTGAGAATATTTCTCTAAAACCAATTGTATTTTTTGACTATTGTCTCCTTGTTCAACCTACTTTTTTTATCATCGAATAACACAAATTTTATGATATATTACTTCAGCTGAGTCGACTGATACTGCCTAAATTATGACCACAGAACCTCTTGCACTCTAAACTTAGAACCTTTACGTGAATCTTACCATGAATCTTAATGGAGAACTTATTCACCTTCCCTTTGGGTGTTTTAATCTCTTACTGTGTGTTTATGCGATCTAGCACATCCTTTGAGATTTTTGGACAAAATCTCAATTAGCTTGATAGCAAGTTCATTTTTAGTGATAAGGGTATCAAGATAACAACTCAATCGAGTCACAGTAAGGAATCGTTACCCACCCCCGTTAATCGAGGATTTATTTAACCAGTTGAGGGGTTCGACGTGCTACTCCAAATTCGATCTCAAATTCGGTTATCACAAGTTGCGGGTTAGACAAGACGATCTCTCAAGGACACCATTACAAATTTGTGACAATGCCATTTGGACTGGCCAATGCACCGGTAATATTCATGATTTTGATGAATAAGATTTTCTTGTTGTACTTGGCCAATTCATTGTTGTTTTCATTGAAAACATATTGGTATTCTCGCTGTCAGAAGAGGAACACGAACGACACCTAAGGATCATTCTTTGATTCTAGAGAAATAAAAAGCTGTGTGCAAAGGCAAGTGCGAGTGTTGGCTGAAATAAGTGAAGCTCTTGGGACATGTTGTGTCAAAACAAGGGATATTGGTTGATTTGACTAATGTAGAAGTGGTTTTGGATTAGAAACCGAGTACTATGGAAGCTTTATATATGATTTTTCAAAATTGACCAACCCAATGACATGGTTAACCCAAAAGGGAGGAAAGTTTTTTTAGGATGAGGCTTGTAAGAAATCATTCCAAGAACTAAAGAAAAGATTGACAAATGCCCTAATACTTAGTGTCCTGGAGCAAGATGTAGGTTATATAGTGTATTGCGGTGTTACTAAAGACGAACCGGGGTGCAAACTTATGCATAATGGGAAAGTGGTGGCATATGGTTCAAGACAATTGAGATCGCAAGAGAGGAGTTACCAAATGCATGATTTGGACTTAGCTATAGCGGTTTTCGAACTCTATAGTGACCATAAAGGTTCAAAGTATCTATTCACCTAGAAGAACTTGAACGTGAGGCAACAAAGGTGGATGGAATACTTAGAAGAATATTAGTTCACCCAGTTTTAAGACCCGCACAGAGTGAGAGAATGGAAAATGATGGACACGACAAATAAGATAAGACTCAAAACTAATGAGAGAAATGAATGAGTTTCATAATCGCTACATCAACTTTGTTCAACAAGATTTTGAAGGGGAAAAAGATCGACTTAGGCACTGACTCACCAAATCTCGCGTATCTGCCAATGGAACTTTTACCGATTGAATGGCATACACCAATGAGAGTTGAGATTTTCAAGATAGAAGTTTGTACAAGACATCGATAGCTGTGAAAGCAATACTGAAGGAATTTTTGCAATCAAGTTTCACCATTCATCTTGAATGAGACTAGAAGAACCAAGATATCACCCATTAGTATTGGTGGAAAAAATGAAAAGAGACGCATCACAATTCGTTGTTAGATGTTTGAGTTCCAACTAAAGAAAATAAAGCTTTATAAGCTAGAAGGACCAATCCAACACCTACCAATATCATATTAGAAGTAGGAGTACGTCTGAGGGCTTTCATGATCGTATTACCGAAACAACCAAGATTTACGACGCTAGGCGCCACTGAGGAATAAAGAATTATACTTGGGAATGAGAAAATACAATTCGTGCCAACCAACCACTTTTATTTGAAGTTGAAGGTGAAAGGACCGAAATTCCAATAACCAATGACAATGCATACGAATCGAACCATACGCTTCATAAAACAAATTTGTGTAAAACCATCCATGTGGGAAAACCCCTAATAGGCTCCAAACGAAAAACTAAAACCCAACAAACCCAACAAAGGCAGACTATGGATTATACTTGCGAGATCTCTCTAACTTGATCTCGTTACGGCACTTAAATAGGAATAGTTCATGATTAAAAACTTGAACCGGCGATCTTGTCTTCAACTTATATCTTCTGTCATATTCCTAAACACCAAAACACAAATAAAGTGTGGACTCTGATCCTTCTTGCTTCAAATCTTAACCAGCTGCCTCCTTTTTCTCTAGTTTTCATAAGTGTGTAAAAATATTAAGGAATAATATGAATGATCAACTGGCTGTCAGAGTTATAATGGTATATATATAGGCTACGATAGGAATGTAAAAAGTAAATAAGACCCGAGCTTCTAATGTAATTAAAAAAATTCAATTCAATCAAGAATTAATTTTCTAAAAAATAAATTACAATTCATACCGCTAAAGAATCGTAATTGCATTCCTGGTCTTATTCACAAAATTATCTGTCGTGTTCTTTGTTATTAAATGCTTATATATCTTCACACGTTAAGATTATAGATACTCGTCGATTAAATTAAATTACTGACAATTAAATTTAATCGACCTCTTAAAAAAATTCTTAAGACCATTTGCTTAATTTATTTGATATGTGAGACTATAAAGTCTATCTGCAGGGTTTGATATAATCAAAACTTATAAACTTTCTTAAAGAGGTATCATCAATCACTATTCGGGACGTGGAATTCATTAATAATTAATATCCATTATATACCTAATATCACTATCCAAATCACTAGGCTGATTAACCCGTATAAGATCTTACCATTTTATGAATCAAAACTAATAAACACTAAATACACGTGTCTATTAATTATTTCAAAATTAAGAATATAAGTACTCATGATAACTATGAGGTGTCAATTATTTTATATAGTCAGTATAAAAATAATTATCCCAACATGGGCATGTTCAACACACAAAATGTACTTGCATAGTGAGTCAGAACTGTACCTGACCCTGACCCGTTTTCTTTTTTGGTGTTTTTTGACGCGGGTTACGTGTTTCTGTTGTAGCATGTTTTATATGCTTTTGATGCATGTTTGAGGGTAGAGATGCATGTGGGGAAGGTTCTGAGGGCCGTGGGGTGTTACGGCGCAAATTTTGAAAATTCAAAAAAAAATATTTTGGAGACCTATAAATATCTGGAGTTAGATATTTTCAAAAGGATATTTTTCAAAACTTCTCTAGTAAGTTTTTCATTTTCTCTCTGCCTTCTCTCTAAGTTCTCGGGGGCCTGGGACTCGATTTTCAATGATCCAACAGCGGATCCTTACTTTTGGCACGGTGAGCTATGCAATCATCCGGTCAGATTTTGATTCTGGCAAAGCTTGGTTTTGCACGTGATTCGAGACATCGAGTTTTTAACTCACTAAAGTAGGATTTTAGACCCTACTGCTGTATAAATGTGCTATGTGTAAACGTGTGTGTTTTTAATGGGTAGATTGCTGTAGATCTGCATTTGTTTGAAAGTTGGATTTTGGGCTTAAAACTCGTTTTCGGCGATTTTTGTGGATGGAATCGGGTGTTGAGAGTTTCTTTTGAGATCTCGGTGTTAGGCCTAGGCATGTGGATGTTCACGGGTGTTGGATTGGAGTTCGGAGGCTTCAGTTTGGGGTTTGGATGTAGAAACCCGTAACTCGGAATCAAGTTTCACTAAGGTTCGATCGACTGAACCATGGGATTCGGTCGACTGAAGCTTGGATCTTGGGTTCGGTCGACCGAACCGAAGGGTTCGGTCAACTGAACCGTGTGTTTGGTGTTTTTGTTTTTCCAGTGTGGTCTTCGATCGACTGGGGGTTTAGTTCGGTCGACTGAACCTCTGGGCTGTGTTTTGGTGGTTCTACGGTTGGATTTTGATTTCTGATTGGTGTCCTATGGTATTCAATTGATTAATTTATGGAAATTAGTTGATTCAAATACCTGCAGATTCCTTTTAGGGTTTAGTTGGTTGTGTGGTGGTTTCGAGAGTCGTGTCGTGGCCTCGGGTGTGCGTTTGAGTGTCGCCCTCGTGGGTGACGTGCATGATAGATATAGCTTGTTGATGCACGGTTAGGTGCGTGGTTTGATGTATGATTTATGTTGGCGTGGGTGAGCGTCGTGGGTCTGTGATGGCCGTGTTGAGAGTGTTTAGGCAAGTGGTGGTCGTGTGGGTTGTCCTGTGAGTGGATGTTGGTTTTAACAGGTGGTGTCATGATGTGATTTTATATGGTTATGTGCATATTTAACTCTGTTTATTTACGTACGGAATATGTAAATGAATTAAATAAGGTGATATCTTTATGTGTAACGTTGTTTATGCTTTAAAACCTAGAGTTTTATAGGCATGTGACGTGGTTTGTGGAACGTCGTGTTGATACATAGTTATATGATTTAAATTCTGGTTTAGGTTTGCATATGTGTATGAAATGGATTAGATGAATCTGTGATCCAGTAGATATAAATCCTGATTGATGATGCACGTGTGCGTGTGTGGGTGTATGAGGTAGGCTGCAAAGCTAGTGTATGAGGTAGGCTGCAACGCCGGTGTATGAGGTAGTTTGTAAAAGCCGGTGTGTGTGCGATTGGGGCTGCGGTAGTCCTTCGGTTAAAGTTTGAGAAGATGCATTAGTTGGGGCTGTGGTCCTTCGATGAAAGTCCAAGAAGATTTATGGATTGCTTGTACTGCATATTGGGACGGATAGACCAATTTTTTTAAAAAAACTGTATTAATGGCCTGCGGGAGTCGTAATACTAGAATCATTTTCATGGCTCTGATGAGTCAAAAAATAGTTTTTATCCTCGCTTTCCCTTGCATGTGAAATTTTTTTTCTAGCTTTGGTGAGTCGTGATCTAAAACGATTTTCAAATTATTTTTTATTGGCTTGAAAGAGAGTCGTAAACTACACTTCGTTTATCAAGAATGTTTAGTTTATACTGCATGTGTTGTTTAGAATCTGCTGAGCTTTGGCTCACGGTGTGGGATTTTAATTTTCTTCAGGTATCGGTCACGCAGGTTGATCTGGACGTGCTGGGGAGGCGGAAGAGTGTAGTCTTCCTTTTTGTTCTTTCGTTACATGTATGTTATAACATGTTTTTCGATCGTTGGAGCCGTGTAATGTTGCCATTTGCAATTTATGTACAATACATGTATGGTTTATTTTGAGAGTGTATTCTCGGGCTAATGTTTTGGTTGGTTGTTTATGGGTGTTTCACATGACCCGAAGTTTGGGGCGTGATAACTTGGTATCAGAGTATTGGGTTCGAATACCTAAGAGTCGTGGGAAGAGAGTGTATCCCGTGTGAGGTTAATTGCGCGTACTTGACTGCATGTGTTTAGATGCTTTGATAACATGAACGTGATAGCATGCGAGTCATATGTGAACGATATGTATATGTGAGCATGGGGGTTGAACTGTGGAACTGATTAGTCCTGCCTTTGGGCGTCTGGATTAACAAACTTAGGAGCCAAGTTAGAAACGCGTTTAGTAAACACGAAAAGATGGTTTGATAAATTAGAATCTTTGGAATCGTGTACATGGGAATATTTTGATTAGAGTCTGAGTAGGTTATCCAGATTGACGAGTCATTCTTGTTGGTTCTCCTCAGTATGTGGGGTTGTTTAGCATGAACCTATGTGCTTATATGTTAGCATGCTTATGCGATTTATGCTATATGCTGCATATCACGTTCTATCTTTTTCATATAGACCCGATGTTGGCGAGACGAGGGCGAGGCCGTGGTCGTGGCCGTGGCCGTGCTGGCCAAGGGGATATTCCTATCCCTGATGCTGGGGATGCTAATGCTCCCTTAGGACCGATGGACGCGACGGAGTTATTGCGTGTGCTGGTTGGTTCTATCCAGCAACTGGACGCTAGGGGTGAGCCTCTTAGGGAAAGGGAGGCAGTGCCTGAGGTGAGGGAGGCGAGGGTTATAGTTGCGATGTGGGAGTTCCGGCGCATGGATCCACCTACCTTTGCTGGAGATCCTGACCCTCTTATGGCGACAGAGTGGTTGGAGTTGACGACTCGAATCCTAGACACATTGCAGATTGTGGAGGATGAGTTGCGGGTTTCTTTTGCCACCTTTCAGCTGAGAGGTGATGCTCACTAGTGGTGGAGATATGCCAGGACTACTATGGGGGTCACATGGGCAAGTTTTACACGAGTATTTCTGAAGAGATACTTTTCGGCTTCGAGGAGGGACTTATGTAGGGAGGAGTTCTATTCTCTTACCCAGGGGACCATGGACTTCATGCAATACGAGGCCAGGTTTATGAGCTTGTCTCAATTTGCACCGGAGGTGGAGTGCACATATGAGTTTCTTTCAATGAGGTTTGAGCATGGTTTGAGACCAGCGATCAAGGAACGAGTGGCTGTGATGGGATTTCGTGTGTTTAGAGAGCAGGTGGAGGTAGCAGCGAGGGTTGAGAATGCTTTGGCTGAGACTCGAGCTTTGAGGGAGTTCAGGACATCACAGGGCGGTACGGAGGCATAGGCAGCTGGGCGTTTCAGCAAAAGGCAGAAGTCCTCTGGTCCTAGCTTTTATCCATCTGGACCACAGCCTCACCATCACCATCTGTGGCTTCGTCTGGGAGGCCAGAGCAGAGGGAGTTGACCTATTTTTGATGCAGACAGCCGGGGCATCATGCGGCGGATTGTTTATAGCCGAGACCATCCCAGGGTTTGGCTCCAGTGCAGTTGCAGGGGAGGGAACCATCAGTTTTCTATGAGTGTGGACAGTCCGAACATATTCGTAGGAATTATCCCCAGAGAGACAGTGCGCCGAACAGGGAGGATACACTAGTAGGTTCGTATGTGCCGGGTTCATCTGAGTACCGACAGCGACCTTTTGCAGTTCAGACTTCCCGAGTAAAAGATAGGGGAACGTCAGTTCAGTCGGTGCAGTAGCTGACAGCACCGAGTACTGGTAGACAGGACAAGATGGGATTGCCCCAAGCGTATTCTCTTATAGCTTCGAGGACACCGGTCATGCCGGAGGATGCTGATATGCCTTCAGCGAGCAGAGGTATTTCCTGAATCTATAGGTTTTGGGTCAGATTCATCATTGCATCTGTTTGGGGTTGGTTATGGATCCTATGGATGGTGTGCTGTGTTGAGGCAGTGGTTGGTGAGATTGTGAGATTGGGAGTGTTGTAGGTCCTGAGTCTTTGAGATGGTTGGTCATTGTCTAGGATGCATGACCTTGTTTGACTATATCCTAGGAATGGTTTGGCTGACCATCTCATGTGCCTTTGTCGGTTGCGATTGAAGGTTTATTGTTTTGGCCTTGTGTTGAATTTCAGGGGCGAAATTCCTTCAAGGGGGGTAGAGTTGTGAGACCCTGACCCGTTTTTTTTTTTTTGGCGTTTTTCGACGCGCGTTACGTGTTTTCGTTGCAGCATGCTTTATATGCTTTTGATGCATGTTTAAGGGTAGAGATGCATGTTGGGAAGGTTCTAGGGGTCGTGGGGTATTATGGCGCGAATTTCAAAAATTCAAAAAAAAAATATTTTGGAGACCAATAAATATCTGGAGTTAGATATTTTCAAAAGGATATTTTCCAAAACATCTCCAGTAAGTTTCTCATTTTCTCTCTACCTTCTCTCTAAGTTCTTAGGGGCTCGGAGCTCAATTTTCAACGATTCAACCGCGGATCCTTACTTTTGGCACAGTGGGCTACGCAACCATTCGGTCAGATTTTGATTTCGGCAAAGCTCGATTTTACATGTAGTTCGAGACATCGAGTTTTTAACTCACCGAGGTAGGATTTTAGACCCTACTGCTATATAGGGGTGCTATATGTAAACGTGTGTGTTTTTAATAGGTAAATTGCTGTAGATCTGCGTTTGTTTTAAAGTTTGATTTTGGGCTTAAAACTCATTTTCGGCGATTTTTGTGGATGGAATTGGGTGTCGAGAGTTTCTTTTGAGGTCTCGGTGTCAGGCCTAGACTGTGGATGTTCACGGGTGTTGGATCAAAGTTTGGAGGCTTCGGTTTGGGGTTTTGATGTAGAAACCCGTAGCTCAAAATCAAGTTCTACTGAGGTTTAGTTGACTGAAGCTTGGATCTTGAGTTTGGTCGACTGAACCGAAGGGTTCGGTCGACTGAACAGTGTGTTTGGAATTTTTGGTTTTTTCAGTGTGGTCTTCGGTCGGCTAGGGGTTTAGTTCGGCCGACTAAACCTCTGGGCTATGTTTTTGTGGTTCTACAGTTAGGTTTTGGTTTTCGATTGGTGTCCTGTGGTATTCAATTGATTAATTTATGGAAATTAGTTGATTCAAATACCTGCGGATTCCTTTTAGGTTTTAGTTGGTTGTGTGGTGGTTTCGGGAGTCGTGTCGTGGCCTCGGGTGTGCGTTTGAGTGTCGCCCTCGTGGGTGACGTGCATGGTAGATACGGCTTGTTGATGCACGGTTAGGTGCGTGGTTTGATGTTGAGTTTGTGTTGGCGCGGGTGAATGTCGTGGGTCTGTGATGGCCGTGTTGGGAGTGTTTAGGCCAGTAGTGGTCGTGTGGGTTGTCCCGTGAGTAGATGTTGGTTTTGACGGGTGGTGTCATGATGTGATTTTATATGGTTTTGTGCATATTTAACTCTGTTTATTTATGTACAAAATATGTAAATGAATTACGTAAGGTGATATCTTTATGTGGAACGTGGTTTATGCTTTAAAACTTAGAGTTTTATAGGCATGTGACGTGATTTGTGGAACGCCGTGTTAATACATGATTATATGCTTTAAATCCTGGTTTAGATTTGCATATGTGTATGAAATGGATTAGATGAATCTGTGATCCAGTAGATGTAAATCTTGGTTGATGATGCACGTGTGCGTGTGTGGGTGTATGAGGTAGGCTGCAAAGCCGGTGTATGAGGTAGGCTGCGAAGCCGGTGTATGAGGTAGGCTGCAAAAGTCGGTGTGTGTGCGATTGGGGCTGCAGTAGTCCTTCTGTTAAAGCCCGAGAAAATGTATTAGTTGGACTGTGGTCTTTCGGTAAAAGTCCGAGAAGATTCATGGATTTCATGTACTACATATTGGGACGGATACACCAATTTTCGTAAAAAAACTGTATTAATGGCATGCGGGAGTCGTAATACTAGAATCGTTTTCAAGGCTTTAATGAGTCAAAAAATAGTTTTTATTCTCGCTTTCCCTTGCATGTGAAAATTATTTTCTGGCTCTAATGAGTCGTGATCTAAAACAGTTTTCAAATTATTTTTTATTGGCTTGAAAGAGAGTCGAAAACTGCACTTCGTTTATCAAGCATGTTTAGTTTATACTGCATGTGTTGTTTAAAATCTGCTGAGCTTTGACTCACAATGTGGTATTTTGATTTTCTTCAGGTATCGGTCACGCAGGTTGATCTGGAGGTGCTGGAGAGGCGGAAGAGTGTAGTCTTTCTTTTTGTTCTTTTGTTACATGTATGCTATAACATGTTTTTTTGAGCGTTGGAGCCGTGTAATGTTGCCGTTTGACGTTCATATACAATGCATGTGTGGTTTATTTTGAGAGTGTATTCTCGAACTGGTGTTTTGGTTGGTTGTTTATGGGTGTTTTACGTGACCCGGTGTTTGGGGCGTGACAGTACCATTCTTCGTAATCAAGACAAATCTATTAAAATACTGTGGTACAGCCCTACCAATGGTGTGTCCAACTCCATCTAAGACTGTGAACCAAGAACTTATATTTTACGAGAACCGACAATCTAGTCTTCTGTGTATAAGCCGAACTACACCCTAGATTATCTACTATGCAGAATAAAAGACACTCATGCATAACATTAAATAAATAATGTAGTGCAAGCATTGCTCATACAAATTCTCATTAAAATAAAAAATATATTTTATTAGTAAATAAAATCAATACCAAAATCCATCACAAAAATAATAGCTTTTAGTATATATCCCTAATAGAAGGTTTGCCCTAATTTCGAGGACGACAAACGCATTATCATTTCCAAACAAAATGTGTTAATATCAACTGTTAGAGATATTTACTAAAAGTCATACTTTTGTGTAATAAATTTTGGTATTGATTTTAATCCTTAATAGAATTTGTTATTTTTATTTTAATGAGAATTTGTATAAGCAATATTTGCACTGTATTATTTATTTAATATTATACATGTATCTTTTATTCTAAATAGTAAGTGATCTGGTACGTAAAGTTCATTTTTCGAGTTCAGCTTGTACTCAAAAAATCAGATTATCAACCTTGTAGAGTGTAGGGACCCGGACCCTTTTTATTTGTAAGGATTAATGAACCCATGTTATGATATTTTCGGTGGAAATAGTTGAGTATTTAATTTTGCAGAAAAATTAAAACTTGAGCTTGATGACGTTTGCTAACAATAATTATATGTTTGGTAGTGCATGAGAACAATTGTGGGTTGTTTAGGTGAGTTTTGAGGTGTTTAGCTTATGATTCGATTCTTTAATGCATCTTTTGTTTGGGTTCCCACCCAGCGCTGACTGCTCGAGCAGCCTTGGGACCGTTCAAGCGGCCCCAAGCCCGCTCAAGCGAAGTGTCGACGATTTGGTTTTAAGTTGCAAGTATAACCTTTGTTTTTCATTTCCTTCTTTTCTCCTTTCCCCTCTCTCTCTCTCTCTCTCTCTCTCTCTCTCTCTCTCTCTCTCTAAACTGAGGTTCTAAACCCTATAGGCCATCTTGGGGTGCCCCTTTGAGCTCCTCTTGCTCTTCTGGAGAGGATTCCTTGCTTCATTCTTGGTTGAACACCCTTTAAAAGCTCGAGCTTGATGTTGGAAGCTTTCTCTTCGCCTTTCAGTTGGAGATCTTCATGATTGGAGCTTGCTAGAACTCCACTCTTGTGTTTTATGCATCTAAGAGGTAGGATCTATGGCTATCCTTAAATGTTTATGTGATATGAGTTGTATATTTAAAAATCTACACATAAAAGCATGAAAATGAAGATTTTAAACTCTAGGTTAGAGTTTGATGTTAGAACATGTTAAATCTTGGATTTATGAATGGTTTAAGATAATTCTATCTTCTTGTTGTTGTTGGATATGATTGAGATTGAAAAATGATGGGTTAGAGTTTTGGATTTGAGTCAAACCATAAAAATTAGGGTTTTTGAGGTTAAAAGATCCAAATGTTGAAATTGATGAAAATTTTGGACAAATTGGGGTTGTATTAACCTATCGCATGTATATTTATGAGTTCATATGATATGTGAGAACGGTGGATGTTGGGTCGGGGTTTTTTTGTGTAAAATCGATAAAGCGTTGGATATGAATCATATGAAATGTAAACATTGAATTTTGAACCTTTATATTCAAATATACGAATAATGAGAATATATAAGATGGTTGAGATTGAAATCGTACTTGTGTGGGGTTTGGCGAGAGGAATCGGGTTAATGGTTGGACTCAAATTAGTTTATAATGAAAATAATATAATTAAAGTACCGTGTGATGGAATTGAATGACCAAGTTTGGACTCGAGTAGCTCCTCGGTGACAGACTAAAAACTTGCGCAATGTAAGGTAGGCCCTTCCTTCGGGTTAATCCCCCCGTAAAAGAATGCTCTTGAGCGGTCCACCCATCCATGTTTCTGAGAAAAATTAAAAATGTGTGCTCTTTATGTCGAGTTATAGAATGGGCATTTATCCTTCGGGTCTCCGTGGCCCGATGGTGATAACTATACTTGGGTCTATAGGTGTTGTCCGAGTTTGGTACTTAATTAAATTAGTAATTGAATCGGGTTGACAAGCCTTAATTGAATGATGTGAATGAAATATGAAACTTGAAAAACCTTGGGTTGGCTGGGAAACGGTGTAGTGGCATGTTGAAACGAAATTGGTTTTGGAGAGAATTACATGTTGCATTTCATATCACCATCCTCGCATGTCATGCATATATTCATTCGTAGTCTATTTCATACGAGCCTCAGTTCATGTTGTTTAACAACATTTCAGGTGATAGCAAAAAAAAGTATTGGAGTAAGATGGATGGTCGCGGGACCCCATTTTGAAAAATTTGATAGAATTACATATTTATTGATAGCATCTTTTGAGAAATAAAAATGTAAATGTAATTCTCATTTTAAATATTTGGATGGATGTATTTTGCATTAGAGTAACCCATGTTGCAAGACCCTAAGGCATAAATTTATGATTTATACCCATGTGAGGCCGTTGGGCTCGTTTTGTGGGTTGAATCCCATAGTTTGAATAAAATATCATGATCTTGAAAGTTTGATTCTGAGTTTTTGGGTTGAAAGAGGTTATCTCTCTATCAAATGTCTGTTTTACTTCTTGATTTTGTGCATCTAAAACCATGTTCAAGGGATGAAGAAAATTGGTAATTTTTCAATACTTAGAAAAATTTTCAGGATTGTGAGTAGTATGATCTCGGGTGCCTCACCGCTTGAGCGGTGAGGAGGCCACTCTATCGGACTCCACTGGGTGGCACGTTTTTGAAATTTGTTTTAAAAATGGATTGCTAAACATCTTTGGGGTATCCTTTGAGGTATAAATGAACTATTTTTGGGAATTGCTTACAAAGAAGATTGACTCTTTTTATTCTTATCTTTGATGATAAAATTGGGAGTTTGGCTTCTTTTATAAAGTATTTTCTTAAATTGGGTTCTTGTTTTCATTAAATCACACGGATTTATGTTGCTACGAATTCGGAGCATTACATAAAGTATAAACTTTTTGTTCACTATCGATATCATCATTTTCGTTTGGGAATTCGGTTGATGGAGTTAAATAATTTTTCAGATTCGCGCTTTCTTTCGTGATTGAGAACATATTCTCTGCCATCTTCATCTTCTTCTTCGCATTAGATGCGTATGTCTTCCTAGTCCCTCATCATCTTTGTCGGCGCATCGTTGTCCTCCTCGTCATCGCCTCCATCACTTGTCAGCGTCTATGGGTCCTTCAATGTTCTCGGCTACGTCTTCTTCTAATACCAACCTAATAGATTCTCGTCGTGGTTGAGGAACTAGAAAAATATCGATTGGTGATGACGAAATTAATAAATTTATTAATAATACATCCGGGAAAAAAGAATTAGTACTACATTTATCAATTACTAATCTGCAATACAATTGTTATGATACTGCATCACAAATATAATTAATAAATATATCAGTTACTATTCTAGATAATAAGTGATAAATATATCAATTAAAACATAGAAAAATAAATGTATTTTTAAAAGAGAAATCTTATACTAATTTGTCTGTAAATTTTGGACAAAAATATACAATTTATCAATTGTGAAATGATTTTAACATTATTCTTACTATTGATTTTTTGTTAGACAGTATAAAAGTGATATATGG
Source organism: Heliamphora pulchella (assembly GCA_032270985.1). Taxonomy (NCBI): domain Eukaryota; kingdom Viridiplantae; phylum Streptophyta; class Magnoliopsida; order Ericales; family Sarraceniaceae; genus Heliamphora; species Heliamphora pulchella. The sequence goes on along the minus strand of JAULJZ010164658.1, from coordinate 1,628 downwards.
GTTTAGGATTAGGGTTCCTTGCGAATTTTTTAGCAAAGGTTTTTAGGCCAGATTTTTTATTCCTATTTAGAAAAGAATTTGGTCAATCCCGTTTGAAATATTCTAAAAATGTAATTTAAGAATATTTTTGATAAACATTAATGTTTTAGGACTAATTGTCTTATTTTAAGGGGTAAATTCTTAACATCTATATAGATTTCACATTAAATTATTCCATCTTATTATATAAATAAGCATACATATGAATGAAAAAAGTAAAGCAAAGAGAATAAATATAAATTATATTAGTGAATTTGTATGAGAGTATAAATAAAAATTGTCTATTTTAATCATCATTCTCCATACTAATATTTACTTATTTTCACAAAAAAACAAACATAATATATGCATATAACTAAAAATTATATATCCATATCGATATCTATTAAATTTCTTATTCACCCTTATATTTAATGGTATTTTATATCCGTCAATTTATTTCTGGACAATCAAACAGACCCTTTTATTTTTCCTTTACATTAACTTTGGCCTTGTTTATCAACATGGGCTTTAAGTTAGATTTTTTGTTTAAAATCACTTTAAACTAAATAAACAAAAAAATTCGTTTGATGAATTGTACTGGTGATTTTAAGTCAAAAAATAATAATCCAAAACCTTAGCTTAAAGTGACTTTAAGCTAAAAAAAAAACTTTAAATTAAATAAAAATTATTATAATTTTTAATTTATTTTTATATAATTTTATATTCAATATAAATCTTGTTTTATAGATTTTGACGATGAGGTTTTAAAAATATTTTTTTTTATAAAAAACAAATGTGTATAATAAAAATTATGGTGTTTTTAAAAAATATATAAAATTTTTATATAAAAAAATAAAAAAGCTAAAAGGCTAAAAGTCTTTGAATTCCCAAACGAAACTTTTTAACTTTATATCTTTAAGCAAAAGACAAAAAGCCCATCTTAAAGTCAATTGCCAAATGAGACCTTAATTAATTTGAACTCCATGCGAAGTGCTCACAGTTGTTTTACTTTATTTTGCAATAGTATTTTGCTTATCTTGTAATAAAATTTTTATTATTTGTGTTAGATCTAGGCAACTCAAGAGAAGGGTGAATTGGGTCTTTAAAAAAAATAGCAATTTAAAAATTTTTTTAGAAATCTTTTAATATTGCAATACGACAAGATAAGCAAAAATAAAATCAATACAAGTATTAAAAGATGAGGGATAGAGAGATAGAACCAGACACCAGAGATTTATAGTGGTTCAGTTTTATCCTAACCTGCATCCACTCCTCAATATCTCTCTTGAGTATTTTCACTGTTCAGAATACTTCACGGGCGTATTCCAAGCATTTACAATCTTCAAGATCTCGCTTGAATGATCTAAATGTTCACGGGCACATTCACAAGCCTATTTCAGCTTCAAGAAAATCCTATGAAAACAAGCTCATGTTTTCTACTAATCTCTCTTGAACTCTTCTTTGATGAGATTCACTCACTCACTCAAACGATAAAGGATGACTCACCCTTGATTACAATAAATGAAAAGATATTAATGATGAACTCTCACTCTCTTTACAGAAATGATTTACAATAAATGAAAAGGTAAAGAGAAATGAGGAACAAG
>JAULJZ010164647.1:0-25866 GCA_032270985.1 Heliamphora pulchella | reverse complement strand
TTACAAGAATTGTTGGATAAAGGGTTCATCAGGCCTAGCGTCTCACCTTGGGGAGCACCCGTGTTATTTGTTAAGAAGAAAGATGGGACTCTCAGGATGTGTATTGACTACCGACAATTAAATAAAGTAACCGTCAAGAACAAGTATCCCTTGTCTAGGATAGATGATCTTTTCAATCAGTTACAAGGAGCAAAAGTATTCTCGAAGATTGGCTTAAGGTCAGGGTATCATCAATTGAAAGTGACAAAATCAGACATACCCAAGACTGCTTTTAGAACTCGTTATGGTCATTATGAGTTTGTAGTAATGCCTTCCAGGTTGACAAATGCGCCCGTAGTATTTATGGACTTGATGAATCGGTTATTTAAAATGTTTCTGGATAAATTTGTGATTGTATTGATTGATGACATTCTGATATACTCACGAAGTAAGGAAGAACACACGGAACATTTGAAGATTTCTTTACAAATTCTAAGGGACCACAAACTGTATACAAAGTTCTCTAAATGTGAATTTTGGTTGGACCGAGTGGTGTTCTTAGGTCATGTAATATCTGGGAATGGAATCTAAGTAGATCCGGCAAAGGTTGAGGATGTAGTAAATTGGGCAAAACCAACCAACGTAACAGAGATACGTAGTTTTTTGGATTTAGCTGGTTATTATCGGAGATTTATTTGAGACTTTTCTTTAATTGCAAAACTCTTAACTCGGTTAACCCAAAAGAATGTGAAGTTTGAATGATCTGACCAATGTGAACGCAGTTTCCAAGAACTAAAGTCTAAGTTGGTGTCAGCACCTGTAATCACCCTCCCATCAGGCAATGAAGGTTTTGTAGTCTATAGTGATGCATCACACCAAGGGTTGGGTTGTGTTTTAATGAAACATGAAAAAGTGATAGCATATGCATCTAGACAGTTAAAGCCTCCCGAGAGAAATTATCCTACCCATGATCTAGAATTGGCTGCAATTATTTTCGCACTCAAAATATGGAGACATTACTTATACGGGGTCACCTGTGAGATATTCACCGACCATCAGAGTTTAAAGTATGTCTTCACCCAGAAGGGGTTGATCGTAAAACAAAGATGGTGGATGGAACTAATTAAGCATTATGATTGTACAATTCACTACCACCCGGGAAAGGCCAACGTGGTAGCAGATGCTCTATGTCGAAAATCATCAAGAAGTATAGCACACCTTCGGATAGTACATAATAGTGCGTTTTCTAAAATACATTCGCTCGGAATCACCCTTGTAATAGGAAAAGATGGGGGCTTATTAGCAACTCTTAGGATAAGACTGACCTTGTTAAACCAGATTCGAGTAGCCCAGTTAGCTGACAGTCAAGTGGATAAGATAAAAGGAGAGGCAATTGCTAAAGGAAAAATGGAGTTTGAGGTTCGGGATGATGTCTTATGGTTTGGGCATCGACTATATGTGCCTAATAATGAAGAGTTAAGGAGGAAAATTTTAGATGAAGCTCATAATGTAGCATACACGATGCACTCTGGAAGCACGAAAATGTATAGAGATTTAAGGGAAAGATACTGGTGGAATGGGATGAAAAAAGATGTAGCAGACTTTTTGGCAAGATGTTTAGTATGCCAACAAGTTAAAATTGAACACCAGAAGCTAGCAGGATTATTACAACCCTTACCTGTACCTGAGTGGAAGTGGGAACATATCACCATGGATTTTGTGGTTGGGGCTACCACGATTACCCAAAGGTAATGACGCTATCTGGGTTATTGTGGATAGATTGACAAAGTCAGCACACTATTTACCAGTAAAGATGACGTTTCCTATGAATCGGTTCGCACGACTTTATATTAATGAAATTGTTCATTTTCATGGCGTATCAGTCTCCATAGTATCGGATAGGGATCCACATTTTACATCCAAATTTTGGACAAGTTTACAAGAGGCGCTGGAGACTATGTTAAAGTTTAGTATGGCCTTTCACCGGTAGACTGACGGCCAATCAGAAAGGATAATTCAGACCTTGGAAGATATGCTCAGAGCTTGTGTACTTGACTTTGCCGGGAGCTGGGAAGAACATTTATCATTGATTGAGTTTGCGTATAATAATAGCTTCTAGTCGACCATAGGAATGACCCTTTATGAAGCATTGTACAGCAGGAATTGTCGAAACCCAATCTGCTGGGAGGAAGTTGGAGAAAGGAAGCTACTTGGCCCTGAAATTGTGCAAAGCACCACCGACAAGATAAAATTGATTCGAGAAAGATTGAAGCAGTCTCAATACCGATAGAAAAGTTACGCGAATAATCGGAGATGCGACCTAGAATTTGAAGTCGGAGATCATGTATTCTTAAAAGTATCGCCATGGAAATGAGTAATGAGATTCGAAAAGAAAGGAAAGTTGAGTCCCCGTTACATTGGGCCATACGAGATCATTAAAAGAATTGGCAACACAGCATATCAATTAGCCCTACCTCTGGAGCTGTCAGGATTACACGACATATTCCATGTCTCGATGCTAAAAAAATACACGTCGGATCGTTCACATGTACTAAAGTGCAGCCTGTTGATCTGAAGCCCGACCTTACCTACAAATAGGAGCCAGTACAAAATACTAGATAGAAAAGAACAAGTTCTGCGAACTAAAGTCATTCCTTTGGTAAAAGTGTTGTGGCGGAGTCATTCAGTAGAAGAAGCTACCTGGGAACGGAAAGAAGACAAGCAAAAGAAATATCCACACATTTTTGCGTAGATAGGTACGAAAATTTCGAGGATAAAATTTCTTAAAGGAGGGTAAATTATAATAACCCGTACCATGACGGTTAATAAAAATAAGACACGTGTCACTCTTTAGAATAATATATTATTTGATAGTTCGTAGAAAATTTTTAAAAATAAAATTTCTGACAAATAATAATATAGCGATAAGAATTTTAAATGTTTGTAGATTTCTTTGCATATGTTCTGATAGGATTATAAAAAGATTTGGATAAGATTCTGGATAAGATCAAATCAAAGGTAATGATTGAAAAAGATTTGGATAAGATTCTGGATAAGATCAAATCAAAGTTAAAAAGATTTGGATAAGATCGAATCAAAGTTAATAATTGAAAAAGATTTTGGATAAGATTATGGATAAGATAAAATTAAAGGTAATGATTGAAAAAAATTTAGATAAGTTCAAATCAAAACTAATGATTGAAAAAGATCTGGGCCACAATTCTCAAGATTCGATTAACCTATAAAAGGCACTTGGTGGCAACATATCATATATATATATATATATATATATATATATATATATATATCTCACACACAGTGAGATTTTAAGCCAAACACGCAACGCCAACACCACCGCGAGCCCGACGTCGCTCAGCCGCCACCGTCGCCGACCACCAGTTCTCTCTCTCTCTCTCTTTCTATCTATCTATTATGCATTGAGATTTTATCACCGGAGGATTAAAAATTTTGGGATCAAGAACAAGGAGTTTTGTCACACCCGAGTCGAGGTGAGATGCTTTCTCTCTCTCTTTCTATCTATCTATTATGCATTGAGATTTTTTCACCGGAGGATTAAAAATTTTGGGATCAAGAACAAGGAGTTTTGTCACACCCGAGTCGAGGTGAGATGCTTAAATATTATCTTGAACATAAATGCAGTATTATTTTGACTATAAATATATGTGAGATGCTTAAGTATTATCTTGAACGTAAATGCAGTATTATTTTGACTATAAATGTATGTGAGATGCTTAAGTATTATCTTGAATATAAATGCAATATTATTTTGAATATAAATGTATATAAGAGTGCTTAAGTATTATTTTGAACAGAAATGCATGAATTATGCTTTAAATTTTCTTTATATCCATGTTTTGAAGCATGAAAAATTGTGATATCATGATCATTTATTCAAATGCACAGGTGTTGTTTTTAAAAAATGCTATCTGCACTTTTACAAAGCATGAGAATGTGAAATGAAGGTTTTTGATAATGTTATGCGGTTTCAAAGTGCCAAGTTACAAGGGTTTCCGGCCCTTTATATCCTGTTAGGGGAGGTTACCCAATTATGGGTGTTGTTGCTCCCTATGGGGGAGGTTTCCCGTTGAGTGGGGGTTTTTGCCTTAAAGACTTTGCGGGTTATAAGTCTCAGACAGCACATACCACTCGTGCTTGGTGGAGAGTGGCCCTCATTCCATCGCGTTGCTAATCCGTGCATTAAGAATTGAGGTTTCGGTACCGTCGGAACTCCCGGTGTGAGGTTAACGACTACTTGGTCACTGTTAGATATGAGTTATGAATGAGACACGATTATTTTGAATTGTGGCGGTTATGCTAGAAACTTTATTTATTTTTATATGAGACAATGAATTCTATGATTTGTGGTTGTTGAGCCTAAAGTGCTACTTTTACAAAGATTGAGAAAAGTTCGTTATAACTTGTGAGATCCTAAAAACCTGATAAGGTTATTTATGAAATTTGGTGACAAGTGGATGCAATATCTTACTTTTCTTATGGAAAGCATGATGTTTCAGTCGAATGACTATTTTTTTTATCTTGTTTATTATAATACTAAATGCACTCTCCTGTAACTTTTGTGGTTGCAAATAGCAGGGATGGCTAGAGTTAGTCCACCACAGTCGTCAAGTTTATAATCCCAGGATCGTAGTTAATGTTTTTTTGTGTAAAATATACGCTGGTTTGGGGATACAAGATAGTATATCCGAAGCATGTACAGTTGCTTGTTTTCTATAAATAAATAATTTCAGTTTGATAATTTTGTTTGGTATATTCCGATTTGGATATACTGAAAAATATAATCATATCATGTACAAGTACTACTCTTTTGATGATGTTAGATTACATCGGTTTTCTCAAAGTAAAAAAACAAGTTAGTAGAATTTATGTTTCACCAAAATGTCTTTAGTTACTAACTTAGCTGTAACGCGAAGGAAAAATTGTGCAATCTCAGGATGTGATAATATTCTTTATCAATTTTGTGCTTTTGGAAAGGGGTGTGACACTATTTTTCTTTGGTGTATGTGGATTAAGTCTAATGTCCTTCGTGGTAACTCCTTCTGGGAGGTCAAGACTCCCTAATCTGCTTCTTGGTGTTGCAGGAAGCTTCTCCAACTTTGCCCTTTGCTCAAGCTTTTTGTCAAGTATGAGATTGGAATGGTAAGGATACCTTTCTGTGGTTGCATCTCTGGCACCCTTAGGGTTCTATCTTTGAGGCATAGGGCCCTCGCATTATTTATGATTTAGGTCTGGATCGATTCTCCAAATTTCAGAGTATTGTTGACCATTGCACCTAGAGGTGGCCGTCTGCAGTCTCCATGGACCTCATTGAGATGACTAGGGAGGTAGGGTTTTCTCCTAACTCTCTTCTAGGGATGACAGTATTCGTTGGCTTCTAAATAGTGGGAAGTTTTCCATCAGTTCGTTGTGGGAGGCGATTCGTGAGCGTAGACCTAGGCCTAGTTGGGGTAACATTGTCTGGTATAAGCGGCATATCCCTCTGGTTAGCTTTATCCTTTGGGTGACTATTTGGGGTAGGCCTAATACTAGTGATAGGCTTAGGATTTTTGGGATAGCTTGTGATTATAGTTGTAGTTTGTGTTCTGGTTTTGATGAGTCCCATGATCATCTGTTTTTCTAGTGCAGCTAATCAGGTGTGGTCTTGGGTGCTGAATAAATGTAAGCTTGGTTGGTCTGAGCCATCCTAGAAAGCTTTGTGGACTAAATTTTCTAGTGGTGGTGGTGGCTCGGCTCTGAGCTCCCTAGTTCGTCAGCTGGCTCTTTCTACAAATATCTATTGTATATGGAAAGAGTGTAACCGGCGAAAGTTTCAAGGTAAGGTTTGTCGGCGTGAGATTGTGTTTAAAGAGATCTGTGAGCTTATTAGGGGTAGGATCTCCTCTAGTCGTAGACTTCCTAATTCTCCTACCAATAGGGCTATTCAAGAGGAGTGGGGTGTTCCTCCAGACATTTTTGAAACTAATTGTTGAACTATTTTTTTTTCTTCGTAGGGGAAGGCTAGCTTTCTTGTGAGGTTAGGGTTTTTTCGTTTGGAGTGTTGAGGGCCATTCTCTAGAGTGTGATTTGGTTCTGCTTTATCTAATCACTACTCCTGCTAGTTTTTCTTTATGAAGATTAGCTTGGAAGGTCTAAGGGGCCTTGAGTTTTGGGATTTTTTAGTGATACACTTTTGAGTGAGTGTAGTGAGGTTTAGCTAACCTTATTACTTGTGTTTGTTCATTGTGTAGCTGTAGTGGTGTGTGGGGTCCTACCCCCCCTTTGGGTGCTATCCCTAGAAGGCTATTTCCTCACCTGATGAGAGATTTGTTTCTATCTCTTTTTTGGAGGGTAGAGTGATTCAGTGTGTGTGGAGTGTGTGAGGCTTCTTACATGGGTGCGTGTGTCGTTCTTTTTCCTATTTTCTTACCGTCTTATGTCTCGTCAGGTCTCTGGTCTTTTCATATCCCAAGAGGAAGAAGTCTCGCCCTCGTCTGTGAGGAGACTGGTTGTTGCTATCTAACTTAATAGGTTTCAGCTATTGCTCCTTGGCTGGAGGAAAATGCCTTGTGTATTTTTTGGTGGGGCCTACTATTAGCTGCAGTTGTTTTGTTAAATCCTGGACTATACTTGTTTTGTTTAATAGTTGGTGGACGTTCTTATTTGGACTACCTAGTTTTTTTTTTTTGTTTTCTAGCTACTGTATTTTGGGTTGGCCATGAGGGGTTCCTTCTTTTAGATTAACTGCACTTCCAACTTGTTGTCATTGTTCTCAGCTGTGTCTTAAGCCTTGCCCCAATGGTTGTTCAGGGGACCGGGTGTGTGTTTAGTCTTGATCTTGGTTGGGACGAAATAGTGACTGGTCTCGGGTGTGATTGTCCTTTCAGGTGGACTCGGTTCTAGAAGATTATATCAGGCCTCTCTTATCAGGCTTGTTCTATTTAAAGTCTTCTATAGTCTGTTGGCTGTACATAGTGCCATTATGTGTGTGTGGCAGCTTGTAGGTTCTGAAGTTACCTATTTTCGTTTGTCATTAAATTTCAGCCTTTTTTTTTGGGTAATTAATTGTAGCATAAAAACGAAAAAATGTACATGAATCCAAGGGGCATATCCCAGGAGTTACATCACTAACCAAACAAAACAAGAAAACTAAGCAACATAAATCACAAACTCCCCGCATGGATGCGGGGGAGAATTGCTAACCAAACAAAAACCACATACAACCCTACTTGAAAGAACTACTAACTTAAATGACCAAGAGGTAGTTTCTTCTTTTTCTTACCACTGGACGGCTTAGACTGCATGCTCCCCCCCGCTTTCTGTTGAGAAGGAGAAAGAGAATCTTCATACTCACCATCCGAAAGGGCTTGGGACCGTTGTTTCTTTTTCTTTTTCTTACGCATAAGCACACTGAAGGGATTTGAAGTAGGGGTTACAGATGCCGCTTGCTCCCTGTCACCCATCTCTACTGAATTTGAAAATTCCATCGAAGCTGCATTATTTCTAAGCATCTCACAATCACCCACATCCACATGTGAGGGGTGAGTTTCATATTTCATCAAAGAACCATCCTCCTCTTGCTCCCTATTACCCGCATTTGCGTGTTTTTTTTGCTTCACTCCAACATCAACATCCGTAGTCCCATCAGGCACCTTGAGTCCAATCATCGTGACACTCTACAGGCTTATTCTCGCATCGGCTAATATCATGACCGAAAGCTTTACAATGGGGGTAAACCAAAGGTAGACCTTGACACTCAACACTAACTTTCACAATATCCCCTTCACATTGAACCAAGATAGAATGTAACAAAGCCTTGGTCGCATCGACTTCCACACACACCCGCGCATATGAGATGCGTTGCTTTGTATCCGTCGCCTTATCCAGATAGAGAGGAATACCAACAGCACTAGCTATTCTACTTAGACATGCAGAATTCCAGAATTCGAGGGGTAATTCATGAAATTTTACCCAAATAGGAATTTTAGAGATAGCCTTTTTAGCAAGCTTGAGCCTCTTTTTCCAACGACATAGAATCAAGAGTCTACCCGAGAAATGCCAAGGCCCCTTGTCCAAAATCTTCTCCATAGCTTCCATACTGTAGAACTTAAAGATGTAGAAACCTTTATTAGTACCATAGACATCCACCAAACCCTCTTGCCCCCGCAACACCCTAGCCGTGGCTCTAACCAAACCAAAAGCGAGGTCTATATCCAAGAAATAGCCCACTAGGCATGGCTCCCAAGACTTGGCATTGATTAAATCACTAGCAATTTCAATAATCTTAGGATGGTTTGGGTCCTTGGATTCCATAAATTCAAGGTTAGGACTAGACAAGCTCCTATTCATAAGTAAAAAAGCCCAGGATTTTGGTTGGGACATTTTATCAAACACCTTTTGTGCGACAGGTAGCACCTTATCAACATGAACAGAATTCTCAAGACTCCCTTTTTGCGTCTGCCAAATCATTTTGGGCAGCCATAGGCGCCCACAGCCTTGCATCTCCATTTCCAACTGTAGCCCCCTGATGGCCTCTTGACACATCTTCACGCCAGTTACCAAATCGGGCACCTCCCCTGGATGGAAATCGATTGCCACCCCTGCCTATGGACAGAGGAGGTTTGAAGATGAATTCACGGGGGTTATCCCTATCAAACTGATGAGAATCACCCACCTCTAAAATAGGCTCACTCACAAACTTCTCAGACGTACCCACACTGCCGTTCTTCTCAGCAACCTCGGATGAAGATGCAAATGGAGTACCACCACCCCTATCCCCGATCGAAAGATTCGATACCTGAAGAGCATGAGCACCTCTTCCAAGCTGCTTACCTGCGCTACCCTCTAAATTCCTACAAAACACCACCTGATTACCTGTATTCTGAAGATCCTCGGGAGGTCAAAGACTTGAAATCACCTCTGCTCCACTGATTTCAGAAACACCAGAGAGTTTCCTCAAATTTGAAGCCCTCAACAAAGCGAGACGGGTGCGAAGGTCGTCGAAAACCTCTGCTCGAATAGGGCTAACCCCAGATTTCGAGAGAGCAATTTCATATTCGAGTGCCTGTTCAAATTGAACCTGGGCATCTTGTATCTTACTCAATATATGAGCCTCCGAGGAGATCGGGTTCGGATTCACCGAATTTCGTCCACTCGCCAGATTTCATCCACTCTGCGCGAGGTTGCATTGAGAACCCTCAGACTGAGTTTGCTGCACCACACAAGCGAGAAGCGTCTTCGACGGACCCTCACTGTGCGTTGAAACCCTACCTGGGGCCTGCGCCGTGCCCATCTGCTGGTTAACTATCTTCATTGACAGCGATGAGGAAGACCCTAGTACGAAAATTGGATTCTCACCTTTGTTCGCACCATATTTCGCTCACAGTGCACACTAAACAATACACACGTTCGATTCAAATCTTTTATTTGCGTTAGGTATTCCTTTGTATCTAGATAAGTCTACGAACACAAAGCAACATAATTCGTATGCGAGGGTCTGTATTGAGATAGATGCCACTAAGTCTTTGCCACATTCGGTTTTTGTTAAGTGTGAAGGTGATATTGTGGAAGTTCGAGTTGAGTACCAAGGGCTGCCATCGCTTTGCTCTCATTGTAAAGTTTTTGGCCACGAGTTTAGTAAGTGTAAGGATAATCCGGTGGAGAGCCAGGTAGAGTGGACTCGAGTGGGTAGGGGGAAGGCAGCTGAGGTTCCGGTTATAGTCCCTGTTGATCGACCTTCTCCATCTCTGGGTCAGGCGAAGGGCTCCCCAATGCCAGCTGGGATCGAGACTCGTGGATGTAATGAAGATCAAGAAGTTGTGGTAACTGGAGATCAAGTGGTGCAAACTAACACCAACATGAAAGTAGGGGAGCACGTTGTAACTGATGGGGTTGTTTCTCAAGAGCCGTAAGGAATGGATGATGGGGACGCAGTGTCCGCTTTGAATTTATGTACCCCGATTGATGGTGAACATGAAGATCCTCCCTCTCCCTCTAAATAGAAGGCAAGGAGTAAGCAATCTAGGTTGTCTAGTAGTAAGAAAAAGAAAAAACAATCTTTTGGCATGCGGTATGTTGTGCTTTATCAATTACCCAAAATATGTTGTCTTTTAGTGTTTTGGTTATTGACTAATGGTTTGTAAGGCCTGGGATATGCCCCTTGTATTTGTGTAATCATGCATTTTTTTTTCTTTTATATACAAATTAATTACCCAAAAAAATCTCTTCTTCAGCTCCTGAAATACCTACTCACAAGACTCACTCCAGACGAACTCGACTCCTTTCCGTATAAGGCAAGTCATCGCCGCAGCGAGTCAAGAAAAATCATTCACAAATGTCAGTAATAGCTTGCCAAACCCAGAAAACTACGAATCGCAAATACATTTTTCGATCGTTCCCAACTCATCACTACGTCAGTTTTTTAAGAATCCACAGATACTCCATCCCCCGATACTACATGTCTAAGAAACTTCACCTCAAGCATCTAAAATTTGCACCTTTCAAATTTTGCATACAGTCGATGTTCCCTCAAACGTGACAAGGTAATATAGAGATGTTCCTTATGCATCTCCCTCGATTATGAGTAGATAAGAATGTCATTCACAAATACAACCACAATACTGTGAAGATATGGATGGAATATGTGATTTTTCAAGTCCATGAATGTCGCAGGAGCATTCGTCAAACCGAATAGAATAACCAAAAACTCATAGTGACCATAACGAGTTTGGAAGGCAATCTTCGCTATATCCTCCTCCCTGATCTTCAACTGGTGATATCCCGATCTCAAATCAATCTTAGAAAAGCAGCATGAATTTTTTAATTGATCAAACAAATCATCAATCCTCAGCATAGGATACTTGTTTTTCACTGTTACCTAATTTAGATTTCGATAATCAATACACAACCTCAGGGACCCATCCTACTTCTTAGCAAACAACGCTGGAGCTCCCCACGGCGACATACTTGGGCGTACAAACCCCTTATCAAGCAACTCCTGAAGCTGTACCTTAAGCTCTCGCAAATCTGTTAGTGCATAATGATAAGACGGCATCGAAATAGGAGTGGCTCCCAGAACAAGATCGATAAAAATCTCTACCTCACAACTCAGTGGCAACTCAAATAGATCGTTAGGAAAGACATCTATATAGTCACAAACCATAAGGGAAACTCTCCTTGAACCCCAACAGCCCCATCCAACATGAGAGAAGAAAAGAGGATACTATGGTTTCCTCGGTTTCGGACAACATCGGGCATGAGCACCAAACCATCGTCCTGATCCACGAAACAAAAACAATCACCCTCAAGTGTACAAATCGATACCCTCTGTCTATCGCAATCGATATAGACACAATAGGTGGTCAGCCAATCCATCCCTATGATGATATTAAACGTGGTTGTGTCGAGAATGTTGAAATCAAACTCCAAACAGTGGCTGACGACCTCTAACTCACAAGATCTACAGACTCATCCCAACACCACATTCCCACTGACTGAGGTCTCTACACACAACATGCTACCCAATGAGTTTATCTCCAACCCCAAAGCAAATGCAAAAGAGAATGAGATAGAAAAAATGTGATGCTCTCATGTCAACTAGAACACTGGCTCATGATCTGTACACTAAGAGAGTTCCTCTGATAACTGAGATAGTCGCTGCAGCAATAGGCACAATCGGTGCCTTGGAGGAACTGAAATCTGTAAGGGCATACACTCAGCCCTGCAGTCCCTTAGTTTGTCCACTATAGCTCTGCGTTGCGGCCTGTTGCAATGACTGAACTAAGGCACCCCTTTTGTTACTTTGGAAGTCTGAGCTGCTAGCTGCTACTGCGGCTGCCGGTAAGTCTGTCATCCCTATGCAGACTAGACAACTAGTGCACCTGCCATGCTCTGTACACTCCCTCCTTGAGGGCAGCTCCTACGAAAATGCCCTAGCTGGCCACACCTAAAATAGATTGATGGCTCTCTCTCCTGAGACTAAATAGGTACTGAACTCTGGGACTATCTCTTCTGTGTGCAATCGGTCACACGATGCCCAGGTTGCCTGCACCAATAACAGATGAGCTCCCTCTATTTTGGTCTCCCTAATGAAGCTATTGAGTGTGTTGGTGTAGAAAACTGCTACTGTGACCTAGAAGGATGAGAATCAGGGCCAAAGAACCTCATCCACATTGGAAATGGTGGCCGGCTTAGTGGAAAAGCTACCAACAATGCCCCACTGCCCCAGGCTCGACCCCTGGGGTGTTCCATGCCCCCTTCCCCACTTACCCTACCCAAAAAAAAAATCATGTAAAACATACAGCCATCCCAGAGTTTCTCTCATAAGCATACAATATCTATGTATTGTCAACAAGGCCTCAAGGCTTACAAAAAAAACCTCAGCCACTTGTTGGAGCGCCCACCAGACTGTGCATCCGCTCCACTCTGTGGTGCCCTGACCTCCCTGGGTCTACGAGTCTCACTCAAAGTGTTCTTGATAGTAGCTGCTGACTCCACCAGCTCTGTAAAAATACGCAGTCTCAATCCTGCCACCTGTTCCCTAATCACAGGCCTCAAACCTCTCTCAAACCTCTTTGAAAACATGGCCTCGTACTGCACAACATTCATTGTCCCCTGGTGAGATAATAGAACTCCTCTCGATAGATATCCCTCGAAGACTTGGGAAAGTATTTCTCTAAAAACACCTTTGTAAAAGCCACCCACATACCCTCCACGGTGGTTCTGGAAAATTTCCACCACTCATGGGCGTCACCCCTCAACTAAAATGTGGCAAACGCAACTCTTAAGTCATCCTCGACTATTTATAGTGTATATAGATCCTCGTCACAAGCTCCAGTCATTCTATGGCCACCTTGGGATCGGGATCCCCAACAAAGGTAGGAGGGTCAGGACATCGGAACTCCCGCATCGTAACAGTTGCCCCAGGCTCAGGTACTCTTGCCCCTCCCCTAGTGGCCTCGACTAGCAAATGAATTGAATCCACCATCTCACGTAGCAATCCTATCCTGTCTATTGGTCCTTAGAGAGCATTAGTATCCCCAGCATTAGGGATTGGCACATCCCTTTGGCCTAAACCACGGCCCCGTCCTCCCCACGCAAACATATCTTTTATATGAAAGAAATATAGAGTATAACAACATAAGATTCAACCATCATGTAATTACCGATATAAGTCACATAACCATGTTAGCATTTAGTCATTTAAGATCGTGTAAACAGGTTCCACATACCGAAGAGTACCATCAAGAGTGACGAGACAATTTTTTTTTTTTTTAGTAATTAATTGTAAGATAAAAAAAATGTGCATGTTTCCAAGGGGCATACCCCAAGTAGTAACATCACTTACCAACTTAACAAAAAAATAACATTAACAACATGACTCACATACTCCCGCTTAGCAGCGGGGGAGGCTATCTAACAAAGCATATTCTATGCACAACCCGCATGGATGGGAAAAGACACAAAAGCAGGGCAAAACCAATCCAGCAAAAGAACTGGTCGTCCAACCCCAATATGCCCACTTAGATTCCTTACTAGAAAGTACGTCGGTCAAACGCATTTCCAACTCAATTTTTGAGTTTGTTAAACCAAATGCCCGAAAGCGAGACTAATCAATTCTAAGATCTAACCTTCATGCTCACGTATACACAGCATCCTCATGCTTAACAGATTACCATCATCATGTTATCAAAACATTTAAATACATGCAATCAAGCACACGTAACCATCCTCACAAGATGATGCAACCTCTCCCACGACACTTAGGTATTTGAACCTTGAGCTCTTATACCAAGTTATCACGCCTCGAAACCTGGGTCACACGAACCACCCAAGAAAAACCTATTTTGTGCTTCCAAGTTCCATCAAAACCACCCGAACCCACATGGGTCCAAGAATGTAAATGAAAGCGAGCTTAAAACTTTTGAAAAATGCATTTTTGAGGATTTATTTTATGTAAAAGAACAGCCCAAAAGAATAAGGTCATGGTCCCTAATAGCCAAGCTTTTAAAACAAACAAGCAAAATTTTCAAAAAATTACCCAGACCACTCAATCGATCAACAAACAGCTCAATCGGTCAAAAGGCCGCTCGAACGATCCCTGTATGCCCACCGGTTTTCCATTCAAAACACAAAAAATAGAATGTTTACCTCGACCGCTCGATAGACTGCTCGAGTGGCCTGTCGAGCGATCTGGCTATGAACCCTTTTTCAAAATAACAAGAATTTCTCATTTGTATTCTTACATGCATGTGCATTGTTCTTAACCCCCTGCTTGGTCGACTTGATACCTCAATCGATTTACTATTTCGGGGCTATTGGAAAGGCGTACAGTCTTACTGACTGCACGCTTTCATAGGTGTGGTAAAAGAGTTTGTGCGTACCATTTGACTATGTCCTGTACCACACCAGGCATGGGAGGTATATACGTGACTCTATTCAGAAGGTACCCTAATTATTGACCAAAATCGACCATTTTTGCTTGCGTTTGTTAAGGTTGTTTGTTCGGCTCAGACTAGTTTTTTTTTTTGGATTTAGTCTGAGTTTTTTTATTATCCGTTGTTGTTTAAGTTAGCTTTTCCTTCGGGTTCTTACTCGAGTTTTGTTCTTTGCCTTGTTTGGCTTTTATGCCATTACTTTTCATTTCGGGGTCATGCCCGTGTTCTGGTTCAAAGCCTTTAGGGTAGTTTTTCTCCTTCTTTCAAGTTCTTATTGGATTGTTGGTTTTATACCCCCGTTTTTATTTAAGCTCGCTTTCTTCGAACCCTTGTCTAGGATCTTGTCTTATAGACCCGTGTGAGCTAGTTTTGTTTTTCTACCGGAGTGCTGCCCGTTTTTTCTTAAAATCTTAGGTTGAACTAGTCCCTTTGGTTTAGAATTATTTTTCTTGCCCGAGTGCTACCCATTTTTTCGCTTAGATTCTTCAGATAAAACCTTCCCACTAGAATTTTTTTGATCCCCTTCTTAGCCTTCATTCTGGTCTTCAGGTGTCCAGTTGTTATAATGCCAATATGAGCCCGATAGGGGCATTGCTTCAGTTTTAGTGATTATCTGCTTGCGGTTTGCTATTTTGGGTACCTGAGATGTTTACTACCTATCGTCAGAATTCTTTTTTGAGAAGTGTCTGATACTGGTGACTCTACTATTGGGATCCAATTTTCTTTGGGTTTAGACCATTGAGCTGAAATGGTCACAGTCAGCACGTGTCTGGGCCAGATCAGTAACTGGCAGACTCTATAGGATACCTAAACAATCAGCTGAATCATCTGAAATGACAGAGAATGAAGTGAATCAATAGTCCTGATGAGAGCGATTATTGGCATACAGAGGGCCATAGAGCAGCAAACTCAGGCTCAGAATCAATACCAAGCACAGATTCAGGCAATTCAGGCCCGTTTGTCCGGTGTAAATGGACAGCCAGAGGATACAAATAAAAATGGTGAAGATTTTTAGGATGATAACTAAGGACAAGACGTACCACAAGTTGCTGTGTCACCTCAGGTTCCCCACCCGGTTGTGGTAAAACGAGAAAAACACTGCTCAGTTCAGGGAATTCACGCTAGCGAAAAAGATTGACGGTATAGAGAAAGTTTTGAGGAAGGAAAAAGGGGTAGACTAGAACATGGGAAATGGAGAAGTTCGATGGAACCGGCGATCCTGGAATCTATTTGAAGATGTACGTTGGTACCCTCTCTCCCATGAGGATCGACGACCAGTTAAAGGCTCAACTGTTTCACCACTCTCTTTTAGGTGCAACTCAGAGGTGGTTTCTCTCCCTTAATATTACTAAGACTAGAACATGGGAGAACATAGCCACAGCATTCATTAGCCAATACAGTTACAATGTCCAGCTAGATATGACCACTCGGGAGCTGGAGACCACTCGTTAGGAAAGTTGGGAGTCATTTGTTAACTTTTTGACCCAAAGGAGAGGTAAAGCGGCTAAGATGATAAATCGACCAACTGAAAAGAAACAAGGATTGTGGTAAAAAATTTGCAATCCCCCCTAAAACGCTATTTGATCACATAGTCGCTCTCCACTTTTGAGTAGCTATTTGATGCTGGGGTGTAAATTGAAGATGTAATTCAATCTGGGGACATTAAAAAGTCTGAACCCAGTCAGAAATCGAGAAGATCCTTCCCCACCAACAATTAGAACCAAAACACATCCGCCAACCTTATTTCTCATCCAAATGAGGTTAACCTTCTAAATCCCTCATCTTTCACCCAACATCCAAGCAGTACCCAGCCGTCGAACAACAACCAGCAGTCGCAGCAAAGGCCAAGGAGAGTCTTTACTCCCCTTAACATTTGGTTGTCCACAGTCCTGAACCGACTTGTTGAGAAGAGGCTTATCAAACTGTTGAATCCTATGCCTACACCTGATCCCCTACCTTTAAGGTACAATGTCTCCCAGTATTGTGCTTACCATCAAAGCCATGGGTATCTGACTGAAAAATGCATGAAGCTGCATCATGAGATTTAGGACCTCATTGACTACATGGTTATCCCACCACCATCTGATGCACCGAAACCAAATGTCACAACCAACCCACTACCAAATCACGCTAAATAGGCCGAGGTGAACTGCATGTATTTGGGGTAGCCAGAGAATCCTAGTCGACACATCTGTACGGTACATCTATTGCGCTTGTGTGTTCGAGTTTTTAGGATCAGTCATCATGTTCATTGATTATGGGTGGAAACGGTTGGGACATGATGGAAGAATGGAGCGATGACACTTGGGTGCGGTGTCAAATGGCAATTCAGGACAACTACTAGAAAGAGGAGGAACATAATGAAGATGATGACTGGTCGTTAGATTATCTGGTGCGGCCATACAAATTTGGTCATGTGCTAGATGGCATCACTCTTCCTCAGTCTTTTGAGGAAGAAATTCATGTTGATGAAATGCAGTCCTACTGGCTAGTGCAGATTGTGTTAAAGTCAGACGGCGATGAATGGGCTGATTTCTGGGTCGCTCGGGAATAGCAGATAGGATACATCGAAGAAGATATCTAGGAAGATGTCGACAATATATGGGCAATCAAGGATAAAGAAGAAAGAAAAGAATGAACAGCAAGCAGTGACTTGAATGATCTGTGGGCATTTGAAAGCCCTTTATGCGTTGATGAGGTAAGGCAGACTAAGAATGTAATGCCGGGACTGTAGGATCCCAAAGAAGGGGTCGACCACTTAACTAGGAGCGGGTGACACTTCAATTCTGCTCAATTTGAAAAGGGGCAAGCAAATGAAAAATGAAAAGAGAAAGAGCAAGAGGAAGAAGGTGATGCTGTACTGAAACAATTGAAGAAAACTCAAGCCAACGTCAGCATTTGGGGTTTACTGATTACTTCACATTGGCGCCGACAGGCCGTGTTGAAGGTTCTGAATAAGGCTAACGTTTCAGTAGATGCAACTCCAAAACAACTTGTCGGGCTCATTTTGTTTGCTGCGGAGCCAAAGGTTATTTCCTTTTTTGATAAGGATTTGTCAATATAAGGGAGGAGGCGTAACAAGCCGCTGCACATCACTGTTAAATGCTTGAAAAAATGGGTTCCAGTGACTCTCATCGATAATGGATCTGCATTAAATGTTTGCCCACTTAGAACAACTATCTATTTGGGGTTGAAACCAGAGCATTTCACACCAAGTAACCAAGGAGTCTGGGCTTATGATAACACAAGACGGGATGCGTTTGGGCTAGTGTCATTTGCAGTATCGGTGGGACCACTGGAGACTTCGATCAAATTCTGTGTTGGACATGCCAGCCTCTTCTAATTTGTTGCTGGGAAGGCCATGGCTTCACGACCCAAACATACAGGTGGTACCTTCCACTCTCCACCAAAAGTTGAAGATGATCAAAATTAATGCAGTGTTGACAATCTATGGGAAAGATAGTATTTAACCCCCAAGAGAAGATGGTTAAGCTCTCCTAGAGGTGCAACACGAAGAAGGAGATGTGTTTTTGAGTGGATTCCATTATGATGAGACTCCAGCTGTGTAAATGCTATTGCAAGAAGAGGAGAACTACATCAACCTGCGAGCGGTCACAATGATGAAGCATATGTCTTAATTCCCGGGACTAAAGTTGGGGCGTAAGCAACTAGGAATCTCAGAACCCATTCAAGTATTGCCAACTTCGCAACATTTTGACCTTGGGTACAAGCTGATGAAGGAAGACTTGAAAGGGCTGAAGGAGGGACGAAAGGGGCAAAACGCTAGGTACTCAGGAACACTAAATGGCTACTTTGTTAAGGAATGAGAGGATTTTCCATACTGTGGCTTTTCGAAGCTGTGAATTGACGAAGAAACAAATCAGAAGCTACCAGGATTGAAAATCTTCTTCAACCACAAATTATCAGACACAGAGGAAGAGGAGGTAATAGAAGAAGAAGGAGAAAAGAAGATTCAAGAAAATGATTAGGCTGATAAACTAGACGGTATTGACATGGGGGTATTATTAAGCGAGAAGATGGCTAAGATGCACATAACCGATCATGATTGTCTAATGTTGGGCTATAATGCACCAGCTGCTTGCTAGGATTGATATACTGAAAATTATATTTTTAATATTTAATTTTATTTTAATAAAATTAATTTTTCATTTTATGAGAATATTTATGAGTAATGTATGCATATCATTTCTTGGTTATGCATGGATGTTCAATATTCTGTATTGTATTTAATCTGATGTGTAGAGTACGGCTTACATATAGAAGATCAAATTTTAGGTTCTTGCAGAATATAAATTTTATGTTCACAGTTTAGATGAAAATGGGCATACCATCGGTAAGACTGTGACATAGAGTTTTAGTAGGCCTGTCTTGGTTCGGAAAACAGATAATAGCGTCGTCTATCATTTTGACTCTCTGTGCCAGTACACTTTGTGTGTATTGAACGGGACATTTGGGGTAATTAATTTTATACTGATTATATAAATTAATTCACACCCTAAGATTATTATGAATAGTATTTATCCTCTTAACCCTAAAATAATTATTGATCTGTGTATATTTAATATTCGTTATTTTGATTCATTCGAGGGTGCGATTTTATATGGGTCTATATTCCTGGTGAGTTGGATAGCGGTATTATTTATATGGCAAATATTAACTATTGACGGAATCGACGTCCCGAAAGATCGAAATTGACGATACCCTCTTAAGGAAACTTATAAGTTTTGATCGGGCCAAACCCTACAAGTGGATTTAATTATCTGGCGGTCAAATAAGTGAAGCAAACGGGTTTAAGAAATATCAAGATGCCGATTAAATTAAATTATCAGTAATTAAATTTAATTGACGGGTATTGATAATCTTAACGTGGGGAGAAATGGTAAGCGTTTAATAATAGGAGCTCAATGCTATATGATCTTGAGATTATAGGTCAGAGTATAATTATAGTTTTTTAGTGGTGTGAACTGTAATTCAGTATTTTATGAAAATTACAGAAACTGCTGATGGTTTTTCATAATTGCAGATACCGCTATGATGTTTGCTTAATTGCAGAAACCGCTGATACGTGTCTGTGTTTCACTGGAAGTCTTACTCATAATTATTTTTCAGGTCCCTATTGTAACCCTATATATATGCGGGTAGACTGAATCAGTTTCATAACTTGTCTTCTAAGACTAGAGCTGTCCTGATTCTGTCGGTATGAGTTCTCGGACGATTATAGCCTACACTATATGTAGGAATCACAAAAGAAAATACAGTAGAAGATCTGTCAGGAGTTTCAACTCGGATTCAAATCATAGTTGAAGAGTTGACTTGTAAAAAGGTATTTATCTAAACTAACTTCGGGTGCACGGGTTTTATTTTGATCGTTCGCCATCAAAAGTTTTATCTGGAGCTCGTTTTGGCAATTGTCCATCTAGTTAATCTTTTCCGTTAATCGTTTACAAAAACAAAGATCTTGGTAATCTTGCCTCCAACAATTGGTATCAAAACCATTTTATTTTTTATTTTTGGTTATTGGGACTGGGTAGTTTTAGAATTATTGCTAATTTTATTTTACAGGCATCCTAATCCCGATTTTATGATCGTTATTTATTTTTTATATTTGATTGAATAGTGTGAATTATGATTATTTTTTTAATTACAGGGGTTGATCGTGATAGATTGAATGTGAGCCTTCAAGACATAGAATCGATGTAATATCTAGTTTTATATTTTTAAATATCTTCTTAGATTATTTAAGAACACGTTGAACATGTTCAAAAATACGAAGAACGGAGGCAGCATCGACGGTGGTTTGAATTTTAACGGGCCACAGATCGCGGTAAGATTTTAATGGTATTAAACGGTTTTTTTTGGTGAGTTTTTTTTTTACAGTATTAATGTATAAAAAATAATATAAAAAGAAGTAAAAAACAACAAAAAAATCACCAAAATAGCCTGGTCTGATGGCTTTTCCGGTGGCAGTTCGATGGCGATTTTTATGATTTTTGGGCCATTTTTCGGACTATTTTTTAAAAAAATTTTAAACATAAAATAGAAGTAAAATATACCTTAAAATACTGTAAAAAAAACTAGAAAAAAACTGGGCCAAACAATGCATTGAAAAAGAAAAAAACAACAGCGATTGTTTCTAGCGGCGGCGGCGCTACAATAGTAGCTTCCAGGTAGTTTTTCAATAGTTTTCTAGGGTTTTTTTTAGCATATTTTTTGACAAAAAGATTCTAATTTTCAAGAGCTTTTCAACAATATAAAATACGTCGAAAATGGTGTTCGAATGACATCGAAACGGCCTCGGGAAGTTGGCGATTAAAGGCGGCAGCGCGTAGTGCGGCGGCAGCAAATTTGGACAGTGTTTCTAGCAGTTTTTTGGACTATTTTTGAGAGTTATTTTTCATATAAAAATAGTACTTTTCAAGAGTTTTCTTTTGATATAAAATATGTCAAAAATCGAGTTCGGGAAGAGGTCGAAAAACTCTAGAAAGTTGGCTGCGCAGTGCTGTTGCTGACTACAGCATTTTTTGAGGTTCGGATAGTTTTTGTGGCTGTTTTTCAAGCAGGTTTCCAGATTTTTTGACAGAAAAATTTCATATTTCAAGAGTTTTCCAACGATATAAAGCTCGTCAAAAATAGAGTTCGAATGCGGCAGCAGGAGACGCCTGAAGGTGACGACAAGGGCGGCGCGGCGGTAGCTGGTGGTGGTCGGCGGTTTCTCTCTCCCGAAGTTGCCTTGTGTTGATTTTTTAATGTATACGAGTCTAATATGATATATCAGTATATATCAGATAGTATCAAGAAAGCCTGATGCAATCAGAACACTAAATCAGATGCGAACAGTGATTGAAACAGCGAATGCTCTTAGGAAGACTAAAACACCTCAGTATTTCACTTGGATCATAAAATCGGGATATATGTATATCATATTTATATATATATGAATTACGTGGATAATTGCATATCTGTTTTATTTATCATATTAATTTAATTAATTCAAAATTTTGATTTTAATTAAAATATTTTGCAATGAAAAATAAAATTAAATTTTTTAATCAATTAATTGTAATTAAATAATTTTTTTGGATATTTTATTTTTTACAAAATATCACGTTTAAGATGATTTTTTTTAAATCGAATATCTTGAAAAAATGTAGAAATTAATTCTGAATTTTGAATTAATTAAATAAAAAAATATTTAATCAAAATAAATTATTATTTTTCAAAAAATATGGAACGAAAAATAAAATAAATAAATGCCTTTAATCACTACCTTAGCTAAAAAATTGGAAAAAAAATTGTGCATTTATTAAATTTATTTGTTACGCATTTAAACACGAAAAGATAGTTTGATAAATCAGAATATTTGAAATCGTGTACACGAAAAGATATTTGATTCTTTCAGATAGTGTGGCTTTCAAAATTAATAAATTTATTTTAATTAAACAAATTTTTATAATTCTAAAAAATATTTTAAAAATCTAAGTGGGAGAAAAAAATTTTTCACAAATAAATCTGGCGATTTTTATCACCAGTTTGTAGGTGATGCAATTAAACCATGCGTGCTAGTAGTAAGGCCTTCTTTCCTACCGGACAGATTAATTGCGGTAACGCCAGTACAAACCTTCTTTAAGGATAATTCTGGATAATTATTAGTGTGTATCACTTCTCCATCTGAAGGGTTCATTATGAAACAATTGATTTGGGATTAGATGATAGTTAACACTTAACTGTATATAATAGTATTCTCTCCATCTGAGTTACTGCTATTATATACTAGACTGAAACTATGTCAGTTATTTAATTTTTACTTAGCATGGTCAGTTGTCTAGATAGTAAAATTAAAAAGAATTGGCCTATCTGGTCTTATGAAGGATAGTAGATGTCCTCTCATCGAGGCATGCTATTCTCAATTTACCAGGCTGCTGGCAAATTAATTTTAAAATAGTAGAAGGAATCAAATTAAAATAAATTTAAAATTTTGCTAATCATAATTAACATTTTTTTAATTATGTGATTCTCATGATTAAAATGGCTTTCAACCCACTCGCCTTAATACTAAAAAAAATAAACTAACGGGACTAAATTTTGTTAACTGAAAATATAATTTGGATATAGTTTTAACTATAAATGGTATTCCTTCAATACCAGGAAATGTGTTTGTTTCTGAAAAAAGTTCTTTCTCTGGGCTGAAAGACATGAAGAAAAAAAAGGTTCAGAAACAGGGAGACATGATTTTCAAGGTAGTTAATGGGCTACAGACTGTTGTGAAAAAGCCGAAAGGCAAATGTTTTCACTACAATCAGACTTGGCACTAAAAAAAGTTATGTCCAGTATTTCTCAGAAGGTAGAACAAACATGGTAATTTCTATTCACTGGTTGTGAAAATATGTTTAGCGGTGTTACCTACCAGTACCTGGTGTATAGATATGGGAACTACTAATCATATCTATAATTTATTGCGGGGGTTCTAGAAAATCTGACAACTTAGTGATGGGGAGATTTACCTGATTATAGGCAATAATACAAAGGTAATAGCAGTTGCAGCAGGAGATGTCACTCTCAATTTTGGTAGAGATTGGGTTTTAATATTGAGAGATTGTCTTTATGTACCTGTCATTAGAAAAAACTTAGTTTCCATTTCTAAATTTTTTTTTTTGGTGTAGGTAAGTTGGGGAGGGGGGTTGGGATACCCAAGGGGTCGAACCTTGGGGGGTGGGTAAACAGGGCCAATCGCTGCCACACGCGCTGCGCCCATTCCTGGATTGGCTAAAGACGAATATTTAGTTTATTTTAATAACTCTATGGTTATTAAGGATAATAAACGGGATATCTGTTCTGGTACATTGGTGGATGATCTTTATATTATTACTCCAATCTCTTCTACACTGTAACTGATTAAAATATATAATACATCTATATTACCATATAAGAGAAAGTTTTCTTTTTTAATGAACCAAACCTTTCTTTGGCACTTACGCTTGGGTCATATTAATCTAAAAAGGATAAACAGACAGGTAGCAGATGGACTTTTGAGTTCATTGAAAGTGGAGGCACTTTCAGTCTGTGAATCTTGCTTAGATGGTAAGATGACCATGATACCATTTTCGGTCAAAGGCTATAGAGTTAAAGAACCGTTAGAGCTGGTTCATTCTGATGTGTGTGGTCCTATGATAATCTGGGCTAGAGGTGGCTTTGAGTACTTCGTCAGTTTCATTGATGACTACTCAAGGTATGAATACATTTACCTGATGCACCGTAAGTTTGAATATTTTGAGAAATTTAAAGAATTCAAAGCGGAGGCAGAGAAGCGTCTGGGTAAAAGTATCAAATCACTACGATCCGACCGTGGTAGGAAATACCTCTTTGGAGAGTTTAAGGACTACTTGTCATCAGAGGGGATTACATCCCAATTAATTGCACCTGGCACTCCGCAGCAAAATGGTGTAGCAGAAAGAAAGAATAGGACTCTTATAGAAATGGTAAGGTCCATGATGAGTTATTCAGGTTTACCCACTTCGTTTTGGGGACTTGCTTTAGAGACAGCGACTTACATTCTAAACTTGGTACCTTCTAAGTCAGTACCTTCTACTCTCATAGAATTGTGGACTGAGTGTAAGCCTAGTCTGAAACACATTTAGATTTGGGGTGTCCAGCACCTGTGCTAAAAGAGAACACGAGTAAGTTGGAACCGATGACATAAGTCTATTTTTTTGTACGGTATCCCAAGGGAACGAAGGGTGGCCTATTTTATAATCTTAAGGATCATAAGGTCATTGTTAGCACTAATACCTGATTATTAGAAGAGGATTATATTATGGATCACAAGCCCAAAAATAATATTATTCTAGAAGAACTGAGAGAAAATACTAGTAGAATGAAAGAATAAGTCACTGATATCCCATTACCTCGTCGTAGTGGAAGGATTATCGGGACAGGTGCAAATCAAGAACAGGATGCTGATGCACAGGGTTCTGATTTTGCACAACATGTTACTGCTAATACACAAACTCTGGTAGTGCCTCGTCGTAGTGTGAGAGTTGTTCATCAACCTAACTGGTATATGTTCTTGGGAGAGTCTTTTGACAGAATCCCGACAGAACTAGATACTGAGTCATGTAACTACAATGAAGCATTTCAAGACAAAGATGCAGATCTTTGGCAAAGGGTTATGAATTTAGAGATGGAATCTATGTATTTCAACCAGGTCTGAGAAATTATAAAACCACCCAAAGGGATAAAACCCATTGGATGCAAGTGAATCTACAAGAAAAAGAGAGGAGCAGACGGGAAGGTTGAAACCTTTAAAGCTAGGCTTGTTGCTAAAGGGTTCACTCAGAAAGAAGGGATCGATTATGAAGAAACCTTTTCGTCGGTAGCCATGCTTAAATCTATCCGGATTCTCTTATTCACTGCCGCTCATTTCGATTACGAAATCTAACAAATGGATGTTAAGACAGCTTTCCTTAATAGAAATCTTGACGAGTGTATTTATATAATACAACCAGACGAATTCATTGCAAAGGGACAGGAACACATGTTATGTAAGCTTAAGAGATCCATTTATGGACTTAAGTCGGCATCGACGTCTTGAAACACTCGGTTTGATCAAGC
This sequence comes from Heliamphora pulchella, assembly GCA_032270985.1. Classification (NCBI taxonomy): domain Eukaryota; kingdom Viridiplantae; phylum Streptophyta; class Magnoliopsida; order Ericales; family Sarraceniaceae; genus Heliamphora; species Heliamphora pulchella. Next base: position 808 of record JAULJZ010164647.1, on the reverse strand, counting down.
CATTAAGTCTTATGATTTTGATCAAAGTCTAGATGAGTCTAGTACTTTATGTAGCCAATATCTTGCTCATCGAAAATGATATCGGGGCATTATCTACGGTTAAAGTATGATTATCTAGGAAGTTCGATATGAAGGATTTGGGAGAAGCCAGTCACATCCTTGATATCAAGGTTGTGCAAATCAAAAACAAAGAATGATGGGCTTATCACAAGCAAAATATATCGATGATATCTTTTCTTGTTTTAGCATGCATGATTTCAAGAAAGGATTTCTCCATTTCAGGTATGGAATCACTCTATCTAAGGATCAGTGTCTCAAGATACTTGATAAGATAAAGAAGATGAAGGCGGTTCTTTATGCTTCGACAGTAGGAAGCCTCATCATGTATGCTATGCTTTACACTAGACTCGTCATCTACTTTATCGTTGGTATGGTTAGCAGATATCAGTCTAATCCGCGGCAGGAGTATTGGACTACGGTAAAGAATATAATCAAGTATCTGAAAATGACTAAGGACCCAGCGGTTTAAGGTCGTCACTGGGACCAGCTGTAAACCTAAAGGTCTTGTGTTTGACTCCCGTTGGAAGCGCCCTGACTTAACCGATACCTGTGATTTGCGGGTGATTGCAGGTATTCAGAGGTTTACGCTTTAGGGATGGGTCCAAAGAGCCCTACCTTGAGGTGGTTCCTCCGTCATTAAAAAAATGACTAAAGATTATATGTTGGTTTATCAGGCAGACAGTCTAGTACCTTTGGGGTACACAGACTCAGATTTTCAGTCAGACATAGAGCTTACATCAGGAGACAA
>JAULJZ010164638.1:0-25866 GCA_032270985.1 Heliamphora pulchella | reverse complement strand
TTCTCATTTTTAAGCTTAAAAAGGCAAAAAGTAGCTTTTTGGGCACAAATTCCTAGGTGGCCGGCCATGCAAGGGAATTTTGGTCATTTTTGTTGTTATTTTATATTTAATTATATATAAATATCTGATTTTGGATGTCCATGTGTCAAATTTTAGATTTTTAGGATTTTTTGCTATATTAGAGGTAAAATGGTCATTTTACCTTAGTTATGGAAATTTTTTATTTTTAATTTAATATTTTATGTTATTTAGTTAAATTAAGCTATTTTGTGACTTTTCTAGGTGCTAGGGCCTTGCCTCTGAGTATTTGGTCTCTTTTAGGATTTTCGAGTCAAATTATAGTTTCGAGTTACTTAGGGTTTGTTCTTTGTTCATGTAGTGACTTAGGTTCTTACCATTTATCTGTTGCTAATACTAGGGTTTGAGCCGGGTTATTACACCTATGATCTTGTTAACTAATTGTCGCTAAAGCTAAGGTTTGGGTTGAATTTTTAGCACGAGTTGTTATAATCTGGGTGGTTACTACTAGGATCCGGACTGGGGTGTTATAGAAAGTGCAGAAGGTGCCTGCATGGTTAAGGGTGTTCTTGGTAACTCTGGGTGAAGGGTCTCAGGATTGGATTTCCTTTATATGGTGTCGTGCGCTTTCTATGTGAGTTGTGCTGGATAGTGGGGTCGAGACCTTGAAGTGGTTGTGATTTGCCTAGCAGGAGTTAGGTGAGTAAGTGCAACCTGGTGGAGTGAGGTTTTGGTGCAATGGAACGTTGATGTGTATCTCCGTGTACGCTTAGTGATGGGATTGTAATCCCACGGGAAGTATCGTACAAGGTGTGCGCATTGATGATATTCATATGTGTGCGAATGACGCTGAAGAGTTAAGAGTTGGGTGTAGCGGATGGTTTGAGTACCGTAATCATGGTTAATGGCAGCTACTTGACTGTGGTCGATGTGGCTTCGAGGTAAGGTTTACAAGTGTGTACTGGAAGTACAATAAAGTTAGGTCATAGTTCCTTGTTGATCCTTGTCTTTTCTCTGGGCAGAGAGAGATAGTTTCTTTGTAGGCTGTCTTTGACGCGAGTTGTTTCATCTCGATTTGATGGAGATGCTGTGTTCCTAATTGTTTCAGACTTGGTTGTGTTATGAGATTAGGGAGATCTCTTTGGAGGTCGATTCTCCGTGGTTTCTACGGATGGTTGATGAGTATGCACGTTTAGCTGTTACGCTTGGCTGTGTGTCTTCTATGATGTGGAGTGTCTGTGTGTATGACTTCGGATTCGATTGCTCTCACAGTTGAGGACCGCAAGGAATCGTATGATGGGGTTTGTATTATCCCGCGATAGAAGATCGTAAGAGAGTACGTGTAAGTGTGGTAAACATGGTAGGTTGTGGTACCAGGTCAGAGTGTGGCTTCTGTTGTATGATGGTTGAATCATTTAGAATTGTGTTCCCTGTGAGGTCAGGTTGGTGGACAAGGAATGCTTGTTCTTGTTGACAAGGGAATTGGTGTTGAGATATAGTGTTTTTCCTACAATGATCAGTTGAGAATCGTTAACCGTTGTGTGCAGCTTGTTTTGGATCGTGTCGATATAGTTGTACATCTAGCTCTTGGTAGAGCGGGAATTTGTTGGGACTGTATGGCTGTGATATTCACATGGTGAGTTTCTGATAGACTTTTGTGAGTCCGAATTCGGGTCCTGTTTGGAGTTTTGAGTTGTTCAGAGTTCTTAGAGGTGAGAAATGGTTATCGACTGTCGTAAGAGTTGTGCTTTGGCATAATTATTGTTTGTATGGAAGGTGATCTCGAGAGTATGGTATGGTACGAGTCAGAAGGGATTCGATGTTTAAGAAGCCATGTCTGGCGTGGCCTGTTCAGACCGACGCGATTGCTGGTTAGGACCAGAAGGGTCGTGGTGAGTTCAGGAGGTGAGAAAATTACTAAGTGTAAGAGATAAGTCTTGGTTGGTTGCTTGACTGATAACTCTTGGGTTTGAGTGTTTTGCTACTATGGACTCAAGGAAGTGAGGTATGTGTTATGAGATGGGGTTAATGTCGGATGATAGTCATCATGTCTGCTTTGTCGGATGAGGATGATCATATTCGATCAAGTTCGATATGTAGTCCCAGGTCTTAGTGGTCTAATGGTAAGACGTTAAGATGGGTAGTGACGTGCTATTGCACAAAAGTTATGATTGCATTCATGTAAGTTATTGGATACCTATGAGACGTTCTGTCTGCGTGAGGTGTTGGATCAGGTGACTTTGTGGCTGTGATGCCAGATTGATTTTTAGTTATGTGGAACCTTGTCTAGGACAGTAGTGTGCCACATAGTGTTTCTCCATTGAAAGAATTGTGTTTTGTGATGGACAATTGAATAAAGGATGGAGTTTTAGATGAAATGCATTCTTGGTATTCTAAGTGAGTTAAGTGAGTTTCTCTCTGGAGTTGGATGTTTGTGTTGTTGCTCATGGATGGGTGTTATGTTAGCTTCATGATAGTGTTGTTAGCATCAGCAAGGTAGCAATGAGGTATCAAAGTTGGTGGTCATCTGGTGATCGTCAGGACTCGAGTAGAGTTCGTGCGTGCAGTATGTGACTTCGTGTGATCGATGTCAGGGTTCGACGTCGTATGTTTGGACTCGTGGAGATAGTCCTAGGTATGCATTGGGAGGCGTGATTAAGCCAGTTTGTGACAGTGAGAACAACGGTGATAGTCTTTATGTTCTGGAGTAGAGAGTGTTTGGGGACCAGGTTCGATGATGGACTGGTCCCATGTGATGTTTTTGCTGTTGGAGTGGTTTGTGTTCGACAAGAGTTAGGTTTCGAGATTTGGCAACGTGAGTTTGATCTTGATCAAATATTTTATGGACATTTCATGGATGATAGTAGGGTCAGTAAGACTTGCTGTGCACGCAGTCTGTAAGGAGATTGATTCTTTAAAGATGGGTATTCTTAGTTTCAATTTTGTGACGGTGGTTTTGGGATTTCAGCTGATGGGGTATTTCCTTGTTGTTGTGCTATGTTGCTGAGTTTGTATCAGAGTTTGTTGATTATTGATGTGCTGGTTTTGGCTTGAGTTTTAGTGTTAAATTTTGGGGACGAAATTCTTTTAGGGGGGGGGGGAGAGTTGTAAGACCCCGACCCATTTCTTTTTGGAATGATTCAAGTGTTTAAGGTATTAGAATTACCCTTTTGACCTGGTGATGCTTTAGAGACATGTTTAGTTTGGTTCGGGGCTATAAAACATGTTTTGTCATCGAAAACAGTTTGAGAAAAATTTCAGTGAGGATTCAGTCGACTGAGGGGGTGAGTTCAGTCGACTGAGTGAGCTTTTTGGTAGTTCAGTCGACTGACCTGGAGGGTCCAGTCGACTAAACTGTATCGGTGGAAAGTTTCTGGTTTTCCAGAAGGTTTTCAATCGACTGACCATGAAGGTTCAGTCGAATGACCTGGGTTTTTGGGTGTTTTTCTATAAATATCAGGCCTGGAGATATTTTGAAGGAGGTTGCTTCTAAGCTAAGTTTCGATTTTCTCTGCCTACTCTCCAGATTTTGATGGGCCTGGGGTTCAATTTTCAGCAAACAGACAGCGGATCCTTGATGTTGGTGCCAGGTGCTTCGCGTTCATTCAGACAAAATTTCGTTTCGTTGAGGTTCAATTTTTGAAACGTCGAACTTTTGGCTGAATGAGGTAGGATTCTAGACCCTACTGCTGTTAAATGGTGTTATATGCAATTATATGTGTTTTTACCGGATAAAAAATATATTAAATGTGGTTTTTATGTTTAAACCTTGGTTTTTGAGTAAAAAGTGGATTTTACGCCTTTCTTGATTTTTTTCATGATTTGGACGTGTGAATATCCATGGTTTTCAAAAGGAGGTTTGAAAATGGGTGTTTTGTGAAAACTGTGGAAAAACGTGCTTTTGGAGGTTTGGAGCTAACCCTCGGGGTTGAGTTTCAGCTTTTAAAACGTTTTGTTGGAAACATGTTTTTACATGCTTATAGATCTCCGTGTTGATGGATTAGATTTCTTTTATACATGTGTTGTATAAACTATTTTTGGGTTTTTGTAGTTGAGCTACGATTGGTTTTTAAATGTTTTTCATAGATGTACCGTGACAGTGGGTATGATGAGTTTGGCTTCTATTGTTTCTTGGTAGAAGTCCAAAAACGTGCATAGAGTGGGTTCGCTGCGGTCCCTCGAGTTAATCCCTGTAAACGTTGTTTGAATGCTCTTCCATCGGTTGTGGTAATCCGTAAAAAGTAATTGGATGCTTCATCCATCGGTCGTGGAAATTCGTAAAGAGTCGGTTGCCTCCGTGAATGGCGTCGGTTGCCTCCATGAATGGCATCGTTGTCGTGACTCCGTATAGAACTTGTCATTACCTTGCAGGCCTTCGGTGGTTTAGGACTAGGGTAATGGGCAAAAGTCTATAGTTGTTACCTTTGTCTCTGTGTGTGGCAGAGTCGGTACATAGAATTTCATTTTATCTCTTTCTCCTCGGCGGTGTGGCCCAAGTGGAGCATACCATTTTATTACAGCTTATCGTTTTATTTTCCTTGGTTGTGCGTTTCGAGTGGGAAAATAATGTTTTGTTCTCGGTTGTGTGATTCGAGTGAAAAATCAAGTTTGATTACGGTTTTTCCCTTAACTGTGACCTGGTATCAGTATTGTTGAAATGTATGATTTTAAGGATAGAAACGTGGAGTTTTATGGAGTAGCGTTTGTGAGGCTTTTGTTGGCCTGATGGAAAACTTGTAATTTTTGAGAAGAAAACCTTTTTGACTCCTGTGGTTGAGTCTGTATGCTTATGATTGCATAACATGCTTTACAGTTTTATGGTCTTTTTCTATTAGGCTTCGGCTCACGGTGTGGGATTTTGTTATAAAATCTTTTTCAGGTGAACGTGGTCCTGTAGGGTGATCTTGAGGTGCCCGAAGGTGGCTGTTGATGAGACCCTGTTGTATGGTCTTGTTAGGTAGTTTATACCTTTCTGTATATATTTTATGTTGGGTTATAACATGTTGTAATGCATATGCTTTTCTTATGGCCGTGGGCCAATGCATGCATGTTTTATGCTTTTGAAGGAACCATGGGTTGGTTGTTGTTTTCCGTAGTTTCTTACTACGTTTTTCATTAGTTGGTGCAATGGTTTACAAACGGGATTTTCCAATGGTTTATACTTCATTCAAACCCTTGTGCTTCAAGGGAGATTTTGGAATGGCCTAAGCTCCTTTAAAAAAATAAATAAATAAATAAAAGATTTTCTTTACCCGAAAAGTGTATTTTGTTTTAAAGGCTTAGCTTGTAGAACTGTAAACGTAGTCTCTTGGCTACTCTTTCAAATTAAATAAACCATCGGTAGTACGTTTACCAAGGTTTTAACCTTGTTTTGGCATTCTCGTTTTAAATCCTCTTTTTCACCTGCGGCATAATGCCATGAGCCGAAACATAGAAGGAAACACTCTAAACTCCCTAACCAGATCTCTGAACATAAATTTGCCACAAAGCATTTCATTCAACACTTAAAAACACATAAAAGTCAAGGAGACGGGCATATTTGAAATATACAGCATAATAAGCAGTTAATTGCAAGAATAGCTAAGTATGTGAGCATGATAATGCAATGTAGTGCAATTGATCAACCCGACATTCATCTAGAATTTTAACAAGAATTCCACTCTAGGAATTACAATAGTAGACTTAAAGGGTAGTTTGATCACCAACCTATCCTTAGGCCTCGTTGCAAATAGTAAATATGTCATCGGATTTTATGCCACAGCTATTTTACTCAATGACAATGACATGGGGGCACGCCATCATCCTCCGGCAAACCAAAAACGAACGATCAATCAATCACAAACATATATATCCATATCAACCCACCTTAAGATCCAGGATGCTCGCATGGTATTAACCCAAAGTCTAAGTCACGAAAGACAACTTGCTAGCGACGAACCCATGGTGACCAACAACTCTCATCGTAAATAATTTCCTACACCGAGGATGCACCCAGGGTGTATACTGGGAAAAAATCCCAAAACAAGTTACAAACTGGCAACCAGGGATGCCCTAGACTTAGAGCCAAAGAAGGATAACTCCAATATACCAAAACCCATAGCGGTATGAACAAGATGAACTCCAACATGTTATGAGTGTGACAATGACAATACCCATGGTGGTACAACATGTATCTCAAGGTACAACTACTTACAGCATGATATATACTAGGCATGGCAAGGTACAAACCAACATGGCAGAAAGTACCACAAGTTGGAGTATGAGGTACAACTCTCAAAACATGATTCTAATTTCATGGCTTGGTCATGTTTCATCATACATTTACCTTAATTCATTATCCATCTCACTTAAATCAAGTAAAGCATATAAAACAAGTCACGCAACCAAAACATGCCTAATGATACAATTAGCAATTTACAAGTTAACTTTTAATCACCTATTTGCAGACTATAGCAGCAATTTCGGTTATTTAGACTTAGAGTTGGTTCTGGTTTTTGGTAACAACCTAGATAAAAATATTATCTACCACTTTTGTGTTTAACACTAAGGCCAAATTTTGAGGCAACTAGGTGGATTAATTCATATAAATGAAAAGAGTTCAGCATTTTACAGAAAAATCACAGAAAAAGGCCTCAGTTGGTCTCAATTTTGGGGTATCCGTTCAAGTCTAAGTGAGCCCAATTTTGGATATGTTTTAGTTTAACATGTACCCTACAAGTCTCATGAATAGTTCTCAGGATAGTTATTTGAAAAAAGTTAGAGAAATAAGTCATTTTATAAAATGCGTCAAACAGTCCTCAAACACCGAGCAGAAACAGTTTTCTATAGAGAGTTTAAAAATGGTTTGGGGGATCATCCATGGGAGTTGAATCCAATTTTTTAATAGAAATTTGTTTAATATGTGAGACCCTGACCCGTTTACTTTTTCAGCGTTTTTCGACGTGTGTTTGTCGTTTCCGTTTCTGTAAGTTTATATGCTTTTAGATGCATGATCGGGGTTAATATGCATGCAGGGTAGATTCTCGGGGCCGTTGGCCATTGTAGCGCGGGTTTAAAAAAAAAAGATATTTTCTGACGAGCCTAGAAATATCTTACTTTAGATATTTATTCCAAAATATCTTCTCCTCTCTCTCTCCTCTCTCTCTACAAGTTTCTCTCTACTTTCTCTCTAGTTTTCTGGGGGCCCGGGCTCGATTTTCAATGATCCAACAGCGGATCCTTACTTTTGGCACAGTGGGCTACGCGTTCATCCGGGTAGAATTTCATTCCGATGAAATTCAATTTTACACGTAGATCGAGTCGACGAGTTTTTAACTCATTGAGGTAGGATCCTAGACACTCATGTCTTATAAGGTTGCTAAGTGTAATTGTGTGTGTTTTTACCGATTAAAAATGCATGAAAAATTGATTCATGTTTTGATCAACCGGGTTTTGGTTTGAAAGGGGGTTTTGTGTTGATTTTGGTTGGATGAAATCGGGTTTTGAGTGTTTGTTTTGAGGTTTTGTGGTGGTCTTGAGCTTGGGTATGTCCGAGGGTGTCGAGAGAGAGCTTTAAGGCTTCGATTTGGATGTGGAAGTAGAGATTTGAAGTATAATGATGAAGAGAGTGGGTTTTGGACCTTAGAACAGAAAACATGAATTTTCTGGGTTGTTCTCGGGTGGTAGCTAGCTCGAGAGCCCGACGTCCGCTCGAACGGACTGGCTGCGCAGGGCCGTTTTATTATGATGTTATCTCTCTTGCCATCACTCAAAATTGGGTCGTTCTTATACTCAAATTGAAGCCCCAGAAGTCCTTTTTCCAATGGCACCACTCTCACCTTAAAATTATTTTTGTAGAAAAAGTTATGGCCAAAAGAGTGGAGGTATGTCAAGATTTTCAAACTTTTTTTCACCCATTTTTTGCCGAATGCTTGGTAAAGGTTGTTTTTCATCCTTGTTGCCCCTTTTTATCAAGTTTCTTGTTTCTTGGGACATCGTGAGCTTGCGTTGGACGTGAGTGGGGCCGTGCTGGGCGTGTGGGAGCCCGTGTTGGTTGTGTTGGGGCCTTGGGGGTTTCTTTTAGTTGTGTGGTGGCCTCTTGGTCGATTGGGTTATGGGGCTCGATCGACTGCTCTCCTCTAGTGATTTTTAGTTGATTAGATTATGGGGTCCTGTCAATTAAAGTCACGAAGAGGGTGTTGGTCATTTCATGCAGGGTGTTGGTGCACGGTTGAGTGCACGATGGTTGGTGCATCGTTTAGTGCAGGACGTGTTGGGTCCGGTGTTCTTTCTTGAGATGGGGTCTTGGTGAGAACTATTTTGTGGAAGGTTTGCATTGGCCTTTGGTTAGGTCGTGTTCTGTAGGTTTGTTGTTTGTGTTGGGCGCGTGTGGGTGTCGTGGGTCTGTCTTGGGTGTATGACGTGCATGGTTAGATGCGAGTTTTGGGTACATGGTTGTGTTTGCGGTGGTTAGTGCATCGTTGGGTGCGGGGATTTGATTTTGTTTCTTGGTTTGGGTTTCCTCCCCGTGGTGACCGCTCAAGTGGTGGTTGTGCGCTCGAGCGAGTTGGTGGCCGAGAGTTGGGTCGGTGGGTGATCGCTCGAGCGGGATTGTGGCAGTGTGCTATGTCGGTAGGGGATCGCTCGAGCAATGGTTGAGTGCTCGAGCGCTCGAGTGGTGTTAGCCTCTGGGTTAGGTTTTGGTTTTATGTATCGCTGGCTGTCTTGGTGAGAGGACAGGTTGTCCGGTGAGTTGACATTTGGTTGTGTGGCATGTGGTGCCGTTATGTGAAACGTAGTGTTTTACGTGGTTATGTGCATTTAAAATTCTAATTTTAATTATGCATGTTGCAGGACGGATATGAGGTCTTGCGTACCTAAAACTCTAGTTTTAGTAACACGTGTGTGTGTGTGTGTGTGTGTGCGCTTATGTGGTAGGATGAAAAAGTGGTCCGTGGGCGAAAATGTGGCCCGATGAATGTTAGCCCTGGCTAACGATGGACGGAAATGTGGTCCAAGATTTATGTTAACTCTGGTTAACGAAGCACTTGTGTGCGAGAATCAGAAGGACGAAAATGTGGTCCTAATGATGCACCGTGCCTGGGTATCAAAAGGACGAAAATGTGGTCCTAACGATGCACTTGTGTGCGAGAATCAGAGGGACGGAAATGTGGTCCTAATGATGCACTATGTGTGAGTATCTGACGGACGAAAATGTGGTCCTGACAATGCTGATGTACGTGAGTCTGAAGGACGAAAACGTGGTCCTAAAGTCATGTGTGTCAGATTCTGAAGGACGGAAAAGAGGCCCTGAAGAAGCTTGTGTTGTGTGTGTTGCATGTGAGGCGTTGTATGGGATGCATGTGTTGCGTCGTGTGGGTGGCGTGCTTGCGTTGTGTGTGTGCACGGGATACGTGTGTCGCGTGAATTGCATGTGTTGTATAGGTTAACTCCGGTTAACGGTGTAATAGTTGGGGCCATGGTCCTTCGGTGATAGTCCGAGAAAATCCCGGTGATGGGTGTGTACCACCGTGTTTCTGTAGAACTGTTATTGCAGCTTGTGAGGGCCGGTTATATGTATCATAGATTGCATGTACTACATTATGGGACCGATAAAATCAATTTTAAATTATTTTTAAGACTCGTGTGAATCGTGATCTAAAAATTCATTTTCTACTGTTTTCGGGGCTCCTGTGAGTGAGTCAAAAGAAGGTTTGTATCCTCGCTTTTCCGTTTTCATGTGAAAATGTTTTCGTGGCTTGAAAGAGAGTCTAAATCTGCACTTTGTTTTCCTAGCATGTTTAGTTTATACTGCATGCCTGTCTAGTTTTTGCTGAACTTTGGCTCACGGTGTGGGATTTGCTTTTCTTTAGGTACCGATCATGCAGGTTGATCTGGAGGTGCTGGAGAGGTAGAAGAGTTATAGTCTTTCTTTTTGTTTCTATCTGTATCATGTGTGCTTATACATGTTTCTCGGCGTTGGAGCCAGGTAATGCAAGTCGTTTGGCATTTATATACAATGCGTGTATGGTTTATATTGAGAGTGTATTCTCGGGTTAGGAATCATATTTAGTTGTTTATGGGTGTTTCACGTGACCCAGAGTTTGGGGCGTGACAGAATAGTATCAGAGTTTTGAGTTCGAATACCTATGAGCTGTGGGAAGAGGGTGCGTTCCCGTGTGAGGTTGATTGTGTGTGCTTGACTACATGTGTTTAGATGTTTTGGTAACCTAATCGTGTCAGCATGTGAGATACGTGAATGATGTGTATATGTGAGCATGGGGGTTGAACTGTGGGATTGATTAGTCCTGCCTTTGGGCGTTTGATTAACAAACTTGGGAGCCAAGTTAGAAATGCGTTTTGCTGACGTAATTTCTAGCAGGGAGTCTGAGTAGGTTATCCAGATTGACGCGTCATTCTTGTCGGTTCTCCTCGGTATGTGGAGTTTGTTTAGCATGAATCTATGTGGCTATGTGTTAGCATGCTTACGTGGTTAGCGTTTATGTTCATGCTATGTGATGTGTCTTATGTTTTGTCTTTCCTTTCATATAGACGCGATGTTTGTGTAGAGAGGACGAGGCCACGGTTGAGGTTGTGGCTGTGGGTTTGGGAGTTGGTGATGGTTTCCGTGGGTGGTGTGCTATGTTGAGCCAGCAGTTGATGAGGATATGTGGTTGAGGTGAGTTGTAAATCCCGAGTCTTTGAGATAGTTGGCCATTGTTTAGGATGCCTGACCTTGTTTGACTATATCCTAGGAATGGTTTGGCTCACCATCTCGTATGCCTGTGTCGATTGTGATCGACGGTTTGTTTCTTTGAATTTGAGTTGAATTTTGGGGATGAAATTCCTTTAAGGGGGGCAAAGTTGTGAGACCCTGACCCGTTTTTTTTTCGGCATTTCTCGACGCGTGTTTGTCGTTTCCATTTCTGGATGTTTATATGCTTTTAGGTGCATGATCGGGATTAGATATGCATGCGGGGTAGGTTCCCGGGGCCGTTGGCCATTGTGGATTGGGTTTCAAAAAAAAAAAAGAAAATATTTTCAGACGAGCCTATAAATATCTTCTTTTAGGTATTTATTCCAAAATATCTTATCCTCTCTCTCTCTTCTCTCTCTGCCTTCTCTCGAGTTTTCGAGGGGCCCAGGGATCGGTTTTCAATGATCCAACAACGGATCCTTGCTTTTGGCATGGTTGGCAACGCGTTCAACCGGGCAGAATTTTATTCTGGCGATGTTTAGTTTTGCATGTAGATCGAGTCGTTGAGTTTTTAACTCACCGAGGTAGGATTCTAATCTCTCATGTCTTATAAGGGTGCTACGTGTAATTGTGTGTGTTTTTACCGGTTAAAAATGCATAAAAAACTAATTTATGTTCTGATAAATCGGGTTTTGGTTTGAAAGGGGTTTTTTTTGTTGATTTCGGTTGGATGAAATCGGGTTTTGAGTGTTTGTTTCGAGGTTTTGTGGTGGTCTTGGGCTTGGGTATGTCCGAGGGTGTCGAGAGGGAGCTTTAAGGCTTCAATTTGGATGTGGAAGTCGAGATTTGAAGTATAATGATGAAGAGAGTGGATTTTAGGCCTTAGAACAGAAAATAGGAATTTTGTGGGTTGTTTTCAGGTTGTAGCTCGCTCGAGCACCCGACGTTCACTCGAACGGGGACTGGCTACGCAGGGTCGTTTTCTTTTAATATTATCTCCCTCGTTCGGACTTGAAATTGGGTCGTTCTTGTACTCAAATTGAAGCACCAGAAGTCCTCTTTCTAATGGCACCTCTTTCACCTTAACTTTCTTTTTGGAGAAAAAGTTATGGCCAAAAGAGTGGAGGTATGTCAAGATTTTCAAACAGTTTTTCACCCATTTTTGGCCGAATATTTGGGAAAGGTTGTTTTTCATCCTTGTTGTCCCTTTTTATCAAGTTTCTTGTTTCTTGGGACATCGTGAGATTGCGTTGGAAATGAGTGGGGCCGTGTTGGGCGTGTGGGAGCCCGTGTTTGTTGTGTTCGGGTCTTGGGGGTTTCTTCTATCGTGTGGTGGCCTCTTGGTCGATTGGGTTATGGGGCTCGATTAACTACTCTACTCTATTGATTTTTAGTTGATTAGATTATGGGGTCCTATCAATTGAAGTCACGGCGAGGGTGTTGGTCATTTCATGCGGGGTGTTGGTGCACGGTTGAGTGCGTGATGGTTGGTGCATCGTTTGGTGCGGGACGTGTTGGGTCCGGTGTTCTTTCTTGAGATGGGTTCTTGGTGAGAACCATTTTGTGGAAGGTTTGCGTTGGCCTTTGGTTAGGTCATGTTCTGTTGGTTTGTTGTTTGTGTTGGACGCGTGTGGGCGTCGTGGGTTTGTGTCGCCGTGTGGGCGTCGTGGGTCTATGTTGAGTGTATGACGTGCATTGCTTGATGCGAGTTTTGGGTACACGGTAGTGTTTGCGGTGGTTAGTGCATCGTTGCGTGTGGGGGTTTGATTTTGTTTCTTGGTTTGGGTTTCCTCCCCGCGGTGACCGCTCGAGCGGTGGTTGTGCGCTCGAGCGGGCTGGTGGCCGAGAGTTGGGTCGGAGAGCGACTGCTCGAGCGGTGGTTGTGCGCTCGAGTGGGGTTGTGGCAGTGTGCTATGTCGGTAGAGGACCGCTCGAGCAGTGGTTGAGCGCTTGAGTGCTCGAGTGGTGTTAGCCCCTGGGTTAGGTTTTGGATTTCTGCATCGCTGGTTGTCCCGATGAGAGGACAGGCTGTCCGGTGAGTGGACGTTTGGATGTGTGGCAAGTGGTGCCGTTATGTGAAACGTAGCGTTTTACGCGGTTATGTACATTTAAAATTCTAATTTTAATTATGCATGTTGCAGGACGGATATGAGGTCTTGCTGTACCTAAAACTCTGGTTTTAGTAACACGTGTGTGTGTGTGTGTGTGCTTATGTGGTCGGACGAAAAAGTGGTCTGTGGGCGGAAATGTGGCCTGATGAATGTTAGCCCTGGCTAATGATGGACGAAAATGTAGTCCAAGATTTATGTTAACTCTGGTTAACGATGCACTTGTGTGCGAGAATCAGTAGGACGGAAATGTGGTCCTAATGATGCACCGTGCGTGGGTATCGGAAGGACGGAAATGTGGTCCTAACGATGCACTTGTGTGCGAGAATCAAATGGACGAAAATGTGGTCTTAATGATGCACTGTGTGTGAGTATCTGACGAACGAAAATGTGGTCCTGACGATGCAGATGTGCGTGAGTCTGAAGGACGAAAACGTGGGCCTAAAGACGTGTGTGTCTGATTCTAAAGGACGGAAAAGAGGTCCTGAAGAAGCTTGTGTTGCATGCGAGGCGTTGTATGGGATGCATGTGTTGCATCGTGTGGGTGGCGTGCTTGCGTTGTGTGTGTGCACGGGATACGTGTGTCGCGTGAGTTGCATGTGTTGTATAGGTTAACTCCGGTTAACGGTGTAATAGTTGGGGCCATGGTCCTTCGGTGATAGTCTGAGAAAATCCTGGTGATTGGTGTGTACCACCGTGTTTCTGTAGAACTGTTATTGCGGCTTGTGAGGGCCAGTTATATGTATCACGGATTGCATGTACTGTATTATGGGATGGATAAAACTAATTTTAAATTGTTTTTAAGACTCGTGTGAATCGCGATCTAAAAATTCATTTTCAACTGTTTTCAAGGCTCCTGTGAGTGAGTCAAAAGATGGTTTGTATCCTTGCTTTCCCGTTTGCATGTGAAAATTTTTTCGTGGCCTGAAAGAGAGTCTAAATCTGCACCTCGTTTTCCTAGCATGTTTAGCTTATACTGCATGCCTGTCTAGTTTCTGCTGAACTTTGGCTCACGTTGTGGGATTTACTTTTCTTTAGGTACCGATCATGCAGGTTGATCTGGAGGTGCTGGAGTGGTGGAGAGTTATGGTCTTTCTTTTTGTTTCTATCTGTATCATGTGTGCTTATACATGTTTCTCGGCGTTGGAGCCGTGTAATACAAGCCGCTTGGCGTTTATATACAATGCGTGTATGGTTTATATTGAGAGTGTATTCTCGGGTTGAGAATCATATTTAGTTGTTTATGGGTGTTTCACGTGACCTAGAGTTTGGGGCGTGACAGAATTGTATCAGCATCTCTGGGTTGGAATACCTACGAGCTGTGGGAAGAGGATGATTTTCCGTGTGAGGTTGATTGCGTGTGCTTGACTACATGTGTTTAGATATTTTGATAACTTAATAGTGTCAGCATGTGAGATACGTGAATGATGTGTATATGTGAGCATGGGGGTTGAACTGTGGGATTGATTAGTCCTCCTTTGGGCATTTGGAGTAGCAAATTTGGGAGCCAAGTTAGAAACGCGTTTAGCTGACGTGATTTCTAGCAGGGAGTCTGAGTAGGTTATCCAGATTGACGCGCCATTCTTGTCGGTTCCCCTTGGTATATGGAGTTTATTTTGCATGAATCTATGAGGCTATGTGTTAGCATGCTTACGTGGTTAGCGTTTATGTTCATGCTATATGATGTGTCTTATGTTCTGTCTTTCCTTTCATATAGACGCGATGCTTGTGTAGAGAGGGCGAGGCCACGGTCGAGGCTATGGCCGTGGGTTTGGGAGTTGGTGATGGTTTCCGTGGGTGGTGTGCTGTGTTGAGCTAGCAGTTGATGAGGGTGTGTGGTTGGGGTGAGTTGTAAATCTCGAGTCTTTGAGATAGTTGACCATTGTTTAGGATGCCTAACCTTGTTTGACTATATCCTACGAATGGTTTGGCTGACCATCACGTATGCCTGTGTCGATTGTGATCGACGGTTTATTTCTTTGACCTTGAGTTGAATTTCGGGGACGAAATTCCTTTAAGGGGTAAAGTTGTGAGACCTTGACCCGTTTTTTTTTTTGGCATTTTTCAAAGCGTGTTTGTCGTTTCCGTTTCTGCATGTTTATATGCTTTTAGATGCATGATCGGGGTTAGATATGCATGCGGGGTAGGTTCCCGAGGCCGTTGGCCATTGTGGCGTGGATTTAAAAAAAAAAGATATTTTCAGACGAGCCTATAAATATCTTCCTTTAGATATTTATTCCAAAATATCTTCTTCTCTCTCTACAAGTTTCTCTCTACCTTCTCTCTAGTTTTCGGGGGGCCCGTGGCTCGATTTTCAATGATCCAACAGCGGATCCTTATTTTTGGCACGGTGGGCTACGCGTTCATCCAGGCAGAATTTTATTCTGGTGAAGTTCAGTTTTGCAGGTAGATCGAGTCGTCAAGTTTTTAACTCACCGAGGTAGGATCCTAACCTCTCATCTCTTATAAGGTTGCTACGTGTAATTGTGTGTGTTTTTACCGGTTAAAAATGCATAAAAAACTGATTTATGTTTTGATAAATCGGGTTTTGGTTTGAAAGGGGGTTTTTTGTTGATTTTGGTTGGATGAAATCGAGTTTTGAGTGTTTGTTTCGAGGTTTTGTGGTGGTCTTTGGCTTGGGTATGCCCGAGGGTGTCATGAGGGAGCTTTAAGGCTTCGATTTGGATGTGGAAGTGGAGATTTGAAGTATAATGATGAAGAGAGTAGGTTTTGGGCCTTAGAACAGAAAACAAGAATTTTCTGGGTTGTTCTCAGGTGGTAGCTCACTCGAGCGCCCGACGACTGCTTGAGCGGACTGGCTGCGCAAGGCCATTTTCTTTTGATGTTATCTCCCTCGTCCGGACTCGGAATTGGGTCGTTCTTATACTCAAATTGAAGCACCAGAAGTCCTCTTTCCAATGGCACCTCTTTCACCTTAACTTTCTTTTCGGAGAAAAAGTTATGGCCAAAAGAGTGGAGGTATGTCAAGATTTCCAAACTGTTTTTCACCCGTTTTTGGCCGAATGTTTGGGAAAGGTTGTTTTTAATCCTTGTTGCCCCTTTTTATCAAGTTTATTATTTCTTGGGACATCGTGAGCTTGCGTTGGACGTGAGTGGGGCCGTGTTAGGCGTGTGGGATCCCGTGTTGGTTGTGTTGGGGCCTTAGGGGTTTCTTTTGGTCGTGTGGTGGCCTCTGGGTCGATTGGGTTATGGGGCTCGATCGACTGCTCTCCTCTAGTGATTTTTAGTTGATTGGATTATGGGGTCCTATCAATTGAAGTCACGAAGAGGGTGTTTTTGTCATTTCATGCGGGGTGTTAGTGCATGGTTGAGTGCGTGATGGTTGGTGCATCGTTTGGTGCTGGACGTGTTGATTGGATTAGGTTTTCTTCCATTCTATAGCTCATATGGGATTTTATTGAGAGAAGCTCGAGTCATGATTCTATTCACGATAAAATAAGTTGTGTTGATAGCGTTGGCCCAAAAGTATCATGGTAGATTATTTTCACAGAGTATGGTTCTACTCATTTCTTCCAAGGTCCTATTCATTCTCTCAACAACTCCATTTTGTTGAGGGGTTCTAAGAGTAGAGAAGTTATGGTTAATATCAATTTCATCACAAAAGTTTTCAAAATCTTTGTTTTCAAATTCTCTACCATGATCACTTCGGATTCTTGTGATTTGAAAACCTTTTTTGTTTTGAACTCTTCGAGACAGTTTTGCAAATAAGGCAAAGGCTTCATCCTTATGAGCTAGGAAAAGCACCCAAGTGTTTCTTGAGAAGTCATCAACAATAACAAATGCATAATTATTGCCTCCAAGGCTTAGAGTCCTTGTTGGACCAAATAAGTCCATATGCAATAGTTGTAAGAGCCTAGAAGTTGAAATCTCATTTTTGAAATGAAAAGAAGTTTTAATTTGTTTGCTTTGTTGACATGTATCACACACTTTACCTTTTTCAAATTTGATTTGGGGTAACCCAATTACCAATTCCATTTTCAAAAATTTAAAAATTAAGTTCATGTGTGCATATCCAACTCTTCTATGCCACAACCAACTATTATCACTTAAGGTGGCCAAGCACTTGATATCGTTTTTAAAAAGGTTATTTAGATTGAATGTATAAACATTTTTATGCCTATGATCTTCAAAAATAATTTTGTTATTGGTTGAATCTTCTATATTACGGTTAGCATGATCATAGACAACCTTGTGGCCTTTGTCACAAAGTTGGCTTATGCTAAGAAGGTTATGTTTCAAACCATCAACAACCAAAACATTTTCAATAGAAGGGGAAGAAATTTTACCAATACAACCAATTCCTAGATTTTCCCTTTGCTATTGTCTCTGAACGTCAAAAATCCACTATCTTTTGGTTTGAGAGATGTAAACATCGATTGGTCGCCTGTCATGTGTCTTGAGCAAGTGTTATCAAGGTACCACATCCCCTCCTTGATGAGGACTTGAGACATACCTGCAAGGAGAATCAAGTTTTGATTTTTGATACCCAAATCTTTTTAGGTCCTTCAGAGTTAGTTCCTTGAGGATGCGTTCCCTTAGGAACCAAACCTTCTTAACAAAAATATTAGAACATTTTCTTCGTGGATAATGTGTGACAGTGTGTCCATATTCATAGTAATGAAAACAAGTAGTATTTATATGATTAGAGGATGCTTTTTTGACAAAAATATTACTTAAGAACTTTTGTTTCTTCATTAGTTTATACCCAATCTCGGCTTTGTCGAAAACACTTTTTTGCATACCGAGAATTTTGTCTAAGTCTTTCTTTCTAAGAGTGAGCTTGTAAATAGTTTTAGTAAGGTCTTCAACCTTTTTATTTAGAATCTTGTTTTCATCTTTCAAAACAGAGATTTGTTTTGATAAAGCAAGTTTGTCATTTTTTAAGGTTTCAATTTCACTCGAGGAGGAAAGAACCAACTTTTTTAGGATAGAGTTCTTAGTACCCATTTTTCTCAATTCATCATGCAAATCTTCAAATGTATTTTGTAATTCATCTAGAGAGAAAGGGTCATGGGTTACCTCGTTGTCTTCCTTAGCTATGAGGCATTAGATTTGCAACCTCATTTTCTTTCCTTTCATCTTCGGAGCTGCTATAATTGCTTTCACCCCATGCGGCTATCATAGCCTTTTTTAAGCTCTTTTTGAACTATTTCTTAAGTTGAGGACATTCAACCTTAACATGTCTGGGATTTTTGCATTCATAGCAAATGATTTCCTCTTTCTTGTGATCGATTTTGAATTTGCTTGAATCGCCCTTGAATTTGGTAGGCTCTCCTTTGAGTCCTTCCTTCTTAAAGAACCTTCTTCGTCCTTGTTTCTTTTTTCTAAGAAACCATTTGAATTTCTTTGTGATGAGGGCCATATCTTCATTCTCATCACTTGAGGAGTCTTCATCAGATTCTTCGTCATGAGTTGAAGACTTGAAGTCAATGCCCTTCTTTTCTTGTTGTCATCCTCATCGGTCATCTGAATATTCATCTCATGAGTCATTAGAGATTCAAGAAGTTCCTCCAAGCTGAGTGTGTTGAGGTCTTTAGCTTCTTGGATAGCTGTGACTTTAGTTTCCCAGTTCTTAGGCATGTACCTAAGAATTTTTCTTACTATTTCTGCATTGGAATAAATCTTGTCAAGAGATTTTAGTACATTAATAATATTAGTAAAGCGAGTAAACATATCAAAAATGGATTCATCATACTTCATCTTAAATAATTCATAGTTATGAACAAGTATGCTTATTTTGGACTTCTTGACTTGATTGGTTCCCGTATAGGTAACTTCAAGTCTATGTCATATTCCCTTGGCAGTGTCACATATAGAAATCCTATTGAACTCGTTGGGTTAAGTGAGCAATATAGGAGATTCAGGGCTTTAGCATTCTTCTGAATCTCTCTAATGTCATTTTCGTGTCCATTCATTCTAGTTTAGGAACGATTGTTCCTTCAACAGTCCTGGTGGGACTTTTGGGTCCATTAATGATAACCCTCCAAAGGTCATAGTCTACGACTTGAATGTATATCCTCATTCTAGCCTTCCAATAATTATAGTTTGTTCCATTTAACAAGGAAGGTCTATTGGTGGACTGAACTTCAGATTGGATAGGTCCGATGCTAATGGTTGTCATATAAACTCTTAGACTGTTAAGTCAAAAACAAGAGTACATGCTCTGATACCAATTGTTAGTACTAGGCAAAATAAGGGGGTGAATTGAGTCTTAAAAAGATAATAATAATTTTAAAACGTTTTCAAAAACCTTTTGATATTGTAATCAAATATAGCAAGAATGAATAAAGAATAAATCATTGCAAATATTAAAAAGGTTAGAGAAAGAAAAATGAACTGGACACCAAGATTTATAATGGTTCAGCTTCTTTTAAACCTACGTCCTCTTCTCAAGACTCTCCTTGAAAATATCACTAATTCAAAATGCTTACGGGTGCATTCAAAACATTTTACAAGTTCAAGACGATCCTACGAAAAATACGCCCCTGTTTTTCTTCTAATCTCTTGAGTTCTTTTTTTATGAGATTTATCAACTCACTCAAAGAACAAAGGGTGACTCACTTTTGGTTACAATAAATGAGAGATTTCAATGAGTATCACTCATTCTCTTTACATAAATGATAGGCAATAAATGAGAAGTAAAGAGATGAGATACAAGAGCTGAAGTTATGAACAATAAATAAAAACTTGAAGGATTTTAACTTTGAATCAAGGAATACAACAGTGAATATAAGTCTCCAGATATATTAAATGCTAAGGAGTAACTCCTTATATAAGCTCTTAAGGTTTCATGACTGTTAGAGGTGTAACACCCCTGTGCAGACCCTAGTTGTAATAACCCGATTTATAACGACCCGTGTCGCGATTCAGCCCAGACCCTAGTATTAGTGACAGCAAGCCAATAAGATCTTAGGTCACTAAACGATCGAAAAACCTAACTCGACCTGAAAACCCTAATTCGATTTGAAAACCCTAAAGAGATCAAATGCTCAAAGGCAAAACCTTAATATTTAGAGAAGACTCCTAACATCCTAAATTAAGTAAATAACATTAAATATTAGATTACATATAAAAAATTCTCATAATTAGGGTAAAATAATCATTTATCCCTAGTACAGCAAAAAGTCATAAAAATATAAAATTTGACACATGGAACCCTAAATAAGATATTTAAATACAATTCAGTAACAAAAGACAAAATAACATCAAACAAATGACAAAAATGCCCTTAGTGGCTGGCCACATTGGAGTTTGGACCCAAAAAGTGACTTTTTACAATGTTTAAACTAAAA
Organism: Heliamphora pulchella; assembly: GCA_032270985.1. Lineage (NCBI taxonomy): Eukaryota > Viridiplantae > Streptophyta > Magnoliopsida > Ericales > Sarraceniaceae > Heliamphora > Heliamphora pulchella. Next base: position 5,752 of record JAULJZ010164638.1, on the reverse strand, counting down.
AATGAGAAAAAATTGTATAAATTAAACATTATTATGACCCAAAATTTTTATATAAGTCATATGCATAATAATATAATAATATAAGTTAACAAAAGCAAACAAATTATTATTTAAAATCTCTATACAATAAATAAGTCCAAAAAGTTACATTTAGTCAAAATAACTTAAAGTAACTTAATTGTCTATATTTAAACAATTAATTATTGTCAACATTTTTATAAATTATGATAATAATAATAACACTAAAATAATTTATTTTAGTAAGTTAGAAGATCAAAAAGATACATCAAATCAATTTTAAAAACTCTTTCTTGGACAATGTAGTGCCAAAATACCATTAAATAAGCAATTAAAGCAAAATAAAGCACTTTGAACCACACAAACACACCCCAGCCGAATTCCCACTGATTTTTCTGCAAATTTCAAGATTGCAAATTTCTAAAAATCTCTTCACCTCCCATGCAACCAATTATAAATCAAGAAATTTAAAAATAAGTTTAAAAACCATCATTAGAGTCCACTACTAATTTTTTTCTATATAAACCTAGACAAGTGCCCTTCATTTATTCCTTATGTATTTGGTTAGAGAGAGAGGAAAGATCAAAAAATATTCAAAGTGTTCTAGAGAAGAAGAAGAAGAAGAAGAAGAAGAAGAAGAAAGAAGGAGAAAAAGGAAGAAGGATCTTAGGAGGCTAGGGGATGCTCCTAAAGCCAAGTCCTAGCCATCCACCACTTTTAGATCTTCAAATAAGGTAAGTAGTTCTCCTAAAACCTTCTGTGATTCTCTCAGAAAATAGCCCTCAATCCATCTATATAATCAAGCCTAAGAATAAGAAACAATGATTCACTCAAAAAGGCGTCGTAGGAGTAGATTATGGATTATTCATGTAAGATCAAGTGTTGCATGTTCTTTCATGTGAGTATTTTTTGGTTTTATGACTTGAATGGGCTTTGGGACTTTGGTTTGTATGAATATATGACATGCATGCAAAGAAAATACATTAAAATTAAACATAACATGAGCTAGGTTACCGAAACCTTAGATAACCTGATTTTCTGGGCAAATTAACTTTCTGCCACGAACTTTAAAATATCATAACTAATTGTAGAAACATGATCTAAATATGATTTTTATGTCCAGATCTATCTTTTTAAGTTCTCATTCATGCAAATTGGTTTGGAGTGATTTTGTTTGGTAAAACTCTAGATATACCCTTTTTACCAAAGAGTGTCAGATTTCGACAACTCTGAGTTGCAGACCTAAAAACCCTAAGTTAGAGTAAGAACCGATCTTGGGTCAAAACCTACAACTTGTAGAGGACATGTTTATACTACTGTCCACCCAAAATGAACCAGAAATATGAAGACTTGATACGTCAAAAACCTTCCCAAAGTCACTGTTGTGTTTCAGTGATTGACAGTGCTCTTTGTCACACATTTTTGTGAGACCAAAACCAAATGTTTTTAATAGTCAACTCCGAAGGTGGTTTTCATGAAAAATGTATCTAACATATTAACCTAAATATTGAGAAAAAATCAACCCAAAATACACTTAAATGGTACCCCAAAGGTTTTGAGTATTCTCTGTTAAAAATCGGTTCAGGAGACCCTTTTTATGCTGACTGAACCCACCTTATAAATTGGCCAAAATCACCAACTTGTTCCAAACAACTAGTCCTATAACAAAATATGGAACTTGTAGGGAACCCCTTGAACTAAAATATTCCCAAAAATCAGACCCATACCCCTTGAATTGATGCCCCAAAACCGAAGTCAACAGAGGCCCAAATTTTGTACTTTTCTCTATAAAGTGCTAAATGGCTTTCACTTAATTAAAATAAATGACCTTTTCGTCCTAGGATCTGACCTTAGTGTTAAACATGAAATTATTAGAAATATTTTAATCTAATTGGTGTTCAAAAATCAGAAATTAAATCTATGCCTAGGTGCCTAAAAATACTGTTGTAACTTTAAATTTGACAATTAAATATTTGCTTAAATTTGGCTAAGTGTGTGAGTGACATGTTACTTTATGAAACTTGAATATATGGACTTTAAATAATTTATGTGAGTGATTGGTGTATGAAATTAACAATTTGATGATTAGAAACCATACCGATAGGTTGGAACGATATCACGTGAATTGTAGATTACGCTTCATATAATTGTATTTTATGCTTTAGTGAGTTGTAACTTTTGCTATGCCATGATGTTATGCTATTATTAATTGTACACGAGAAGCATATTGCATATCATAAGCATTCTTACATTTGCATCTTGTGTTATTGGAGTTCGTTCCGTATCTATCGTGGTGGGTTGGTTTATATTGAAATCATTATTTTCTCGGCTCCTAGTCTAGGGCATCCCTGGTAGCCATTTTTGTAACTATTGGGATATACATTCCCTCTGAGCACCTCGAATGTGTTCCCGATATTCAAAAAGAAAGATCTGTTATTTATGAATACTGTTGGGCACCATGGGGCCGTCACTAGCACTCCAGTTTTGGTAATTTAGACTTTGGATTGATACTAAGCGAGAAATCTTGTTTTTAATGTGAACAACCCTATAAAGTCCCATCATGGCAATGACAATAAGTCTCTGAGGTGGCAATAACATAAAGTCCCATTACGGCAATAATAACAAGTCCCTGAGGCGCGGCAATGACAATAAGTCCCTAAGACGGCAATAACATAAAGTCCCATCACTACAAGAAAGTGCACATTTAGCAACCAAATTTAGCAACTAAAATCGAATTTAGTTGCTGAATTAAAGACTTCTAGTGACTAAATAAATTTTTGTCACGACTTCACGCACATTTGGCCGCTAAAATTAAATTTGGCTGCCCAAGGTTTGGTGCCAACCCTAATTTTTAGTGAGAAAGATAGAAAGACTTTTGGCAACCACAAATTGGTTGCCAAATGTACTCATTGGCATCTAAAATTAAATTTGGCCGCTCAAGGTTTGGCGCCAAAGCTAATTTTTTGTGGGAAAGATGAAAAGACTTTTGGCAACCAACAACTTGGTTGCCAAATGTACTTATTAGCATCTAAAATTAAATTTGGTCGCCCAAGGTTTGGCGCCAACGCTAATTTTTTGTGAAAATGATGGAAAGACTTTTGGCAACCAAGAATTAGTTGCAAAATGTACTCACTGGCGACTACAAATACCTAGTCGCAAAGGACATTGTAAATATCTTAACACTCATTTGACGACCAAATAAGATAGTCGCAGAATGTCCTATTTGACGACTAAAGTATTTTAGTAGTAGAAAATATTAGAAATGTCTTTGGCGCGAACACTATACTATGAGAAAAAGGACCTACAGTGACAAAAAATGGTGACGAATATAAAGGTGCCACTAAATATAGGTATTTAGTGATCAAAATAGAAATTGTCCAAAAAAAAAAAGAGTTTAAGTTGTTTTTTTGTGAAAAGTTTATAATTGTAACATAAATGTTGTCACTAAAAGTATGGCAGTAAATTAAATTTGACGCCAAAGGTGTACGATTAGTGACAACAAAATTAGTGATAACAAAAAAGTTGTGACTAGATAATGAGCAGAACAAAATGGTGCAAGGTCCAACCCTCATTTGGTAATTTCATGTTGCTCAAGAAAATTAATTTTTGAGTTTTATCAAAACTTTCATGTCACTAGCTGATGTCAATTACATTACAAAAAAAAAAACTTATCTCAAGTAAATAACCTTAATTCTCTTCAAATTATATGAAAAGTTAGTTATTCACAAAAAAAAAAAAGAAGAATCACTATGCTGACCAATAATTTAATAGACATTTGAATAGCTACTTTTTGTTAAATCATCAGAGTATCGAATAGAAGAAGTTTAAGAAAATTTTTATACTCATAGCTGTCACAAAATTTATTACAATTGGATGTTAATAATAAAATATATTATACTACTTATTAATAATATTAAATATGAAATTAAATAATATGCATGAAAATGTGAATATGGGTTGTTTTTCGGATCTAGATTTTCATAGATCTATTGTCCGATTTGAGTTCTCAACATCGGATTATTTTGTTTTGGGTCTTCTTTAAGAAGTTTTGGAACTACCCGTCTACAGATATTACACAGTGACCTAGTTCTGTGACTTGATGATGTAATTACCCGGTAGTTCCATTTCTTAAAGGGCATCTAGTTTTTGGGTTTTCCTTTGCTTAATTGCTTTTTTCGGGGATATTACACTGGGATTTGTACCAAGCTCTATCATTAGGCTGTTCTAAAGGTCTTTGGGGTTTAGGTGACATTGTGACATAAATGTGGACAAGCCATTATTATTGTGCTTTGAAGGCGTGTTAGATTTTTCTGAAGTTAAAACTTTTGAACACACATTCATTTTACTCATTGAGTTCATTATTTATGTAAAAATAAGATTGTTTGAAAATCGATAGGTACATAATGGTATAACTATAATATTTGTTTAATTATTCTTTTTAAATCATTATTATTTTTTTAATATAATGTAATATAATTACATAGTTTTTAATATTCAATCTTGAATTTTTACATAAGTAATTTATGCAACAAATTTAACAATGACCAAATTTAAAAACAATACACATCATTAAAATATATTCAAAATCAAGCACATATAAATGCTTAAGACCCTGATTCACATAGTGAAGGATTCAAGACTCCGATTCCTGATATAATGTCATCTCATATGTTAATTTTTTTTTCTCACTTTCCATTTATATGCACAACTTTAAAATCTAGAATCAATTAAATTACATATCACTATTTTAAAATGGCCCGTTAGCAGAATCTTTAGTAAATCTAACCTTTTATTTTTATATGTATATAAATAATGGGTAACTCGAGTGATAAACAATGGACAAGAGTTGGATGACGATAAAAAATATATTAAGAAGTATGCAATATAAAGAAGGGGTGAAAGCATTTATTGAATTTGTAATGAAAAATATTGGACCAGAGGATAAGATACAGTGTCCGTGCGTCGATTGCTTAAATGATGAAAAACATAGTAGCAAAGTTGTTAACATTCATTTGATTCGAAGAGGAATTTCCCTTTCTTATAGAACTTGGCTTTATCATGGGGAATCTATTCCCGTGCATCAACCTCATGCACTAAATACTAATAACTATGACAATGATGAACATAAGGATGGAGTGGTAGGAGAAGTCTCTGAGAACGATGACCAATTGCCTGAAATGTTAGAACAAATTTATAGGGGTGACCTTGTAGATGATGATATCGATGAATTTCTTAATAGCTTCGAGAGGGAAGATGTGCAAAATTTTAAAAAGTTGTTTGATGATACATAACGTAAAATGTAACCAATGTGCGAAAAGACTATATTAACATTTGCTGTTAAGATGCTTCATGTTAAGGTGTATAACAAGTGGATCGCGGACTAATAATGATCAGGATCGCGGACTAATAAAGACGTTATGTAAACCGAACATCTAGTGAAGTAGGAGGACAAACATTAAGATTAAAGGACAGATTGGTGTGACTTGAGACAAATTTCAGGGACGAAATTCTCAAAAGGGGGGAAAGTTGTAAGGGCCCAGTACCTGTTTATTTTGTGATTTCATGTTTTCGATTAAGTGAGGAGACATAATTGAATCTGGGTGTGGGAGCTATAAAATTTTATTCATTTATGGTGGAATTAATGATATGTGAAGGTAAAATTAAAGTACACGGTGATGAATGATATTGTTATGACTGTGATAATGGAAAGATTCAAGTATTAAAATAGGAGCAA
>JAULJZ010164637.1:0-50613 GCA_032270985.1 Heliamphora pulchella | reverse complement strand
CATATCCTGAGGTAGACTTACGTGAATCATTGTCAGACTAGAAATCTGAGTTTGTGTACCCTAAAGGTACTAAACTGTATATCTAGTAAACCAATATATAATGCTTAATCTTTTTCAAGTACTTGATTGTATTCTTTATCGTAGTCCAATATTCCTGCCCTGTGTTAGACTGATATTGCTAAGCATGCCAACGAAAAATCAGATGTCAGGTCTAGTGTAAAGCATAGCATACATGAGCCTTCCTGTTGTCGAAGCATAAGGAACTGCCTTCATCTTCTCTATCTCATCAGGTGTCTTAGGACACTGATCTTTGGATAAGGTGATTCCATGCCTGAAAGGGATAAACCATTTTTTGGAATCCTGCATGCTAAAACGAGCAAGGATATCATCGATATACTTTGCTTGTGATAAGCCCAGCATCTTTTATTTCCGATCTTGCACAAGCTTGATCCCTAAGATGTGACTGGCTTCTCCCAAGTCCTTTATATCGAATTGCCCAGATAACCATACTTTTACCTTAGATAATGCCCCCACATCATTTTCGATGAGCAAGATATCGTCTACATAAAGTATTAAAAAGATCACCACGCTTTTGTCACGCTTCTTGTACACACAGGACTCATCTGGACTCTGATCAAAATCATAAGACTTAATGGCTTGATCAAACCGAGTATTTCATGACCTCGATGCCTGCTTAAGTTTATAAATGGATCTCTTAGGCTTGTACAACATGTGCTCCAAGCCCTTTGCTATGAAACTATTTGGTTGTATCATATAGATACACTCGTCAAGACTTTCGTTAAAAAAAGCTATCTTGACATCTATTTGCCAGATTTTATAATCAAAATGAGCAGCAATGGATAAGAGAATCCGAAAAGACTTAAGCATGGCTACCAGCGAAAAAGTTTTCTCATAATTGATCCCTTCTTTTTGAGTAAACCCTTTTGCAACAAGCATAGTTTTGAAGGTTTCAACCCTCCCGTCTGTTCCTCTCTTCCTCTTGTAGATCTACTTGCATCCAATGGATTTTATCCCTTTAGCTGGTTCTATAAGTTTTCAGACCAGATTGGAATACATAGATTTTATCTCAGAATTCATAACCTTTTGCCAAATATCTGCATCTTTGTGCTGAAGTGCTTCATTATAGTTACAGGGTTCGGTATCCAATTTTGTTGGCATTCTATCAAAAGACTCTCTCAAGAACATATACCGATCAGGTTGATGAACAACCCTCCCACTACGACGAGACACTACCTACGTCTGTGTACTAGCAGTAACACGGTGTGCAAAATCTAAACCCTGTGCATCAGCACTCTGTTCATGATTTGCACATGTCCCGATAATCCTCCCACTACGACGAGGTAATGGGATATCAGTAACTTATGGTTCCTCTTCTGTTCTACTGGTATTTTCTCTCATTTTTTCGAGAACAATATTGCTTTTGAGCTTATGGTCAATAATATAATCATTTTTTAAGAATCAGGCATTGGTGCTAATAATGACCTTCTGATCCTTAGGATTATAAAATAAATCACTCTTCGTTTCCTTGGGATACCCTACAAAGAAATAAACTTCTGTTCTCGGTTCCAACTTACCCGAGTTTCTTTTCAGCGCATGTGCTAGACACCCCCAAATCCGAATGTATTTTGGACTAGGCTTACGCTGAGTCCATAATTCTGTGGGAGTAAAAGGTACTAACTTTGAAGGTACCAAGTTTAGAATGTAAGCCGCTGTCTCTAATGCGAATCCCCAAAACGAATTGGATAATCCTAAATAACTCATCACGGACCTTACCATCTCCATAAAAGTTATATTCCTTCTTTTTGCTACACCATTCTGCTGTGGAATGCCAGGTGCAGTCAATTGGGATCTAATTCCTTCTTATGAGAGGTAATTCCTAAACTCTCTAAAGAGGTACTCTTCATCACGATCGGATCATAGTGATTTGATACTTTTACCCAAATGCTTCTCTGCCTCTGCCTTGAATTCTTTAAATTTGTCAAAGCATTCAGACTTATGGTGCATTAGGTAAATGTATCCATACCTTGAGTCGTCATCAATGAAACTGACGAAGTACTCAAATCCACCTCTAGTTTAAATTGTCATAAGACCACACACATCAGAGTGAACCAGTTCCAATAGTTCTTTAGCTCTATAGCCTTTCACCGAAATGAGCCCCTTGGTCATCTTACCCTCTAAGCAAGATTCACAGACTAGAAGTGCTTCCACTTCTAATGAACTCAAAGGTCCATCTGCTACCAGTCTGTTTATCCTTTTTAGATTAATATGACCCAAACGTAAGTGCCAAATAAACGTTTGGTTCATTAAAGAAGAAAACTTTCTCTTATATGGTAAATTAGATATGTTATTTAATTCAGTTAGTTACAGTGTAGGAGAGATAGGAGATACGACATACAGATCATCCACCAATATACCAGAACAAATAAAATGCTAATTTTTCTTCACAACCACAAAGTTACCAAAATGAACAGAATAATTTTCATTTATTAAACTCGAGACTGAAATTAAATTTCTTTTAATTGAAGGTTTATAAAGATAATCTTTTAGAAGTAGTATCCTATCTTTACTAAAGCTGAGAGTGACATCTCCTATTGCAAGTGCTGCCACCCTTGTATTATTGCCCGTATGTAGGTATATTTTTTCATCACTAAGCATCCCTGCTTCTTAGAACCCCTACAAAGAATTACAGACAAGATTAGTGGCTCTCGTATCTATACACCAGGTACCGATAGATAACACCGCTAAACATGTTTCAAGCACCAGTGAACAGAAATTACCTGGTTTGTTCTACTTACTGAGAAAAACCAGACACTGCTTTTTTCAATTCTCAAACTGGTTACAGTAATAGCATTTGCCTCTCGGGTTCTTCACACCAGCTTTTGTTCCCTTAATTGCTTTTGGACCTATGCCTCCCTATGTCTGAACCTTTTTCTTCTTCTAGCCTTTTAGCTTAGAGGATGAACCTTTCTTAGCTACATACACAGAACCTGGCTTCCTAAGAACACTCTCAGCTGCTTAAAGTTCCTTAAAAAGTTTTGCTAATGAAAAGTTGAGTTTGTTCATGGTATAGTTCAAGCAGAATTACTTAAAACTTTCAGGTAGTGACTGGAGTATGACATCGACCTGAGTTTCCCCATCAATTTCTGCTCATAGGATCTCCAATTCATTCAGAAGACTGATCATCTTCAGAACATGATCCGTAATTGGGGTGCCTTTAGCCACGTTTGCATTCATTAGAGATTTCATGGCCACCTGCCTAGCAGCACGATTTTGATCTCTAAACATTTCTTTGAGGTTCATAATCATGTCATAGGCACTAGGCATAGACTGATGCTGATGCTGCAAAACATTTGACATTGAAGCCAAAATGTAACAACAAGCCATCTGATCAGCTTTCTACCACTTTTGATAGGCCTGGATTTCCCTTTTAGTCGCCCGCACATCAGGTACCGGTGGACATATCTCAATCATTACAAACTTGTAATCCTCAGCAGTTAATACAATGTCCAAATTTCTTTTTCAGTCAACATAGTTTGGTCCTGTAAGTTTGTTTTCTTTAAGTATGGAAGCAAGTGGGTTGAATGCCATTTTAATCTTGAGAATCACATAACTAAAAATACTGTTAATTATAACAAGCAAAATTTTAAATTTATTTTAATTTGGTTCCATCTACCATTTTAAAAGAAATTCGCCAGCAACCTGGTGGTACCCTATGAATAGCATGTCTCGATGGGAGGACGTCTACTATACATCGTTTGTCCAGATAGGCCAATTCTTATTAATTTTACTATCTAGGCAACTAACCCTGCTAAGTAAAATTAAATAACTTACATAGTTTCGTTCTGGTATATAATAGTAGTGGCTCAGATGGAGAGGATACTATTATATACAGCTAAGTGTTAACCATCACTTAATCCAAAATCAATGGCTTCGCAATGAATCCGTCAAATGAGAAAATGATCCACACTAACAATTATTCAGAATTATCCCTAAAGGAGGTTTGTACTGGCGATACCGTAATTAACCTATTCGATGGAAAGGAATACCTTACTGCCAACAAGCATGATATAATTACATCGCCTACAAACTGGTGATGGAGACCGTGGGATTTATCTGTGAATAAATTTCTTCTTCCACTTAAATTTTTAAAATATTTTTTAAGGATATAAAAATCCATTCAATTAAAATAAATTTATTAATTTTGAAAACCACACGATTTGAAAAAATCACACATCTTTCTGTGTGCACGATTCCAAAGATTCCGGTTTGCCAAACTATTTTTTCGTGTTTTAATGTGCAACAAATAAAATTTAATAAATACAAAGTTTTTTCTTAAATTTTTTAGCTAAGGTAGTTATTAAAGGCATTTATTTATTTTATTTTTGTTCAATATTTTTTGAAAAATAATAATTTATTTGGATTAAATATTTTTTCATTTAATTAATTCAAGATTTAGAATTAATTTTGACATTTTTCTAAGATATCCAATTTTATAAAAAAATCATCTTAAACGTAATATTTTATAAAAAATAAAATATCTAAATTTTTTTGTTTAATTAAAAATTTTAACTAAAAAAACTTAATTTTATTTTTAATTACAAAATATTTAATTAAAATCAAATTTTTTGAATTAATTAAATTAACAGGAGAATATAAAACAGACATACATCATCTACGCAGTTAATATGAATATAGATGCAAGATATGCATATGTTCCAGTTTTATGAATGAATCGAAATACTAAAGCGTTTTAGTCTCCTGTTAAAGATATACTGTAATAATCCTTGTTCCTGTCAGTTTCTTGTATCCCGATTCCATCAGGATTCTTTGATACACTTTGATATATATATGTCATATAAGTATGAAAACACATCAGAAAAATCAATCAAAACAGCCCCGGATCAGGCCACCACCACCAGCCACCATGCCGCCGCCGCTGCCACCTTGTGTCGCCACCTTCAGGTAGCTATTGTCGCCACCTCGGTACTCCATTTTCGACGTCGTTCATATTGAAAAATAACTCTCGAAAAGTAGTATTTTTCTGTCAAAAAACTAAACCAAAACAGTCCCAGAAACGACCATCGAAAGACCCGAAAGTTGCCGCCGCCGTTGCCCCTTGCGCTGCCACCCTTCACTGTTTGGGCTTTTTTCGGTGGTGTTCTTTCTCAATTTCTTTTTTGAAACATAGCATAAATTTCCAGTAAGATGTTGCTTCGAAGAACGCCTCGAAAATAGTCCCAAAAAACCTTGGAAACAGCCCCGATAGCTGCTGCCCCCGTGCTGTTGGTTGCCGCTGCCTATTATTTCTACAATGTTTTGGTGCTGTTTTTTCCCACCTTTTGGACTGTTTTTCCAGTGGTATTTTACTGCTATTTTATGCCAAAAAACCTATTCAAAACCAGTCTCAAAAATATTGAAAAAGCTATCGAAAAATGGCCCTGAACTGCCACCAGTGGTGTCGCCGGCGGGCAATTTTTAATCCAATTTTTTTTCGTATTTTTGGGAAAATTTCTAATACTGTTTTTAAGCCTAAAAATTTCAAAAGAAGATACTAAAAAATAAGTCAAAAAAGCGTGAAAAAACTACAGTGATCCGTGACCCGTAACTCCCGAAACCACCACTGGTGCTGTCGTCTATTTTTCGTGTTCTTGGATATTCATCATGTTCTTAAAATATTCTAAATAGATATTTAAAAATAGATATTGCTATTAAATCAAAACCTATGTCCCGTAGACTTACATTCGATCTTGAAAAAACTTAATCGATCACGATCAACCCTCGTTATTAAAAAAAATTAAATCATCATCCAAACCATTCAATCACACATGAAAAATATGAAAATCATAAAATTAGAATTAGAACACATACAAAACAAAGTTAGCACAGTTCTAAAGCTATCCGACCCTCAATAAATTGTAAATAAAAGTCAAAACGGCTCTAATACCAATTGTTGGAGGTAAAACTGTCAAGATAATTGTTTTTGTAAATGATTTTTGATAAATTAAATGATGGTTGGGCAAACGCCGAAATGGGCTCCAAATAAAACTTTTGACGTCGAACAATCAAAATAAAAAACCAGTGCAACCACAGTTAATTTAGAAGAATACATTTTTCCAGTTAATTCTTTAACTACGATTTTGATTCTGAGTTGAAGCTCCCATCAGATCTTCTACTGTATTCCCTTATGCAATTTCCGAACGTAGTGTGGGCTACGATCCTTCGAGAACTCATACCGGTAGAACCTGGTCAGCTTTAGTCTTGAAGACAAGTTATGAATTTGGTTTAGCCTACCCGCATATTTATAGGGCTACAGTAGGAACCTGTTGAGTAATTATGATGAAGACTTCTAGTGGAACACAGATACCCATGCTGTAATTTTCGCAATTAAGAAAACCTCATAACAGTATCTGTAATTATGAAAACCTTACAGCGATTTTTACAATTTTTATAAAAATACAAAATAACAATTCATACCACTAAAGAACTATAATTGCACTCTAAGTCATAATATCAAGACCTTCTTGCATTGAGCTCCTGTTATTAAATGCTTAACTCATCTCTTCACGTTAAGATTCTCGATACCCCCTATTAAATTTAATTACTGACAATTTAATTTAATCAGTATCTTGAAATTTCACAAGCCCTTCTGCTTGACTTATTTGACCACTAGATAATCAAATCCACCTGTAGGGTTTGGCCTGGTCAAAACTTATAAGCTTTCTTAAGGGGGTATTGTCAATCCCGATCATTTAAAACGTGGATTCTGTTAATAATTAATATTTATCATATAAATAATACCGCTGTCTAACTCATCATGAATATAGACTCATATAAGATTGCACTCTCTAATGAATCAAAACAACGATTATTAAATATACGCAAATCAATAATTATTTCGGGATTAAGAGTGTAAGCACTATTCATAAAAATCTTGGGGTGTGAATTAATATATATAGCCAGTATAAAATTAATTACCCCAATATGTCCCGTTCAATACAGACAAAGTGTACTAGCACAGAGAGTCGGAACAATAGACGACGCTATTATCTATTCCCCATAACTAAGACAAGCCTACTAAAATTTTGTACTATAGTCGTACCGATGGTATGTTCATTTCTATCTAAACTGTGAACAAGTAACTTATATTCTGTAAGAACCTAAAGTCTGATCTTCTGTGTGTAAGCCATACTCTACACATCAGATTAAATACTGTACTGAATAAAAGATATTCATACATAACATTAAAGAAATGATATTGCATATATTACTCATTAAGATTATCATAAAATAAAAAATTAATTTTATTAAAATAAAATTAAACACTAAAAACATAGTTTTCAGTATACAACCCTTAAAGAGTGAAGGTTCTCTTTTGGTTTTGGGGTTGATTTTGGGTAGCCGGCTGGACAGATGGGCTAGTTTGATTCGGGTTGGGATTCAGCAAGTTCACTTCATAGTTTTGGTTCATGGCATTAGTGGCATTGCTCTGATTATTGGCATATGGCTTTCGATCCATTTTTTGACTCGGTTCTCCCTTCTCAATATTTTTCGACTATAATGTGTCTTCTATCTGTACCCGGCATCGAAAACCTTCTCAAATGTCATCAACAGCTGTGTGATCAGATACTTATAGAATTGTGACTGTAAGTTCTCTACCACCATTCTCACTTGTTCCTTCTCAGTGGGTCGATTTGTCATTTTAACTGCCTTAACCCTCCACCGGGTCAGAAACTCAACAAAATATTCTTTGGCCTCCTGCCAGGTGGTCTTGAGTTCTCGAGTGGTGACATTAACCTGGATATTGTAGTTGTAGTGATTGACAAAGGCAGTAGTAATGTCCTCCCACGTTCTTGTCTTTGCAGCATCTAAAGACAAACTTTTTTTGAGCGGCTTCTAACAAAGATCGTTGGGAAAGCTAGGCTTTCAACTGATCACTGATACCCATCGGCGATAGAGCTCCTACGTACATTCTTAGATGGATCCTCGGGTCCCTGGTTTCATCAAATTTCTCTATACTGGGCATTTTGAATTTCTCGTGCAGCTTAGCATCGGGAAATAAACAGAGTTCTTCGACATCTAGCATATATTCCTTAATTCCTCAGACTTTCCTCAAAATCTTTTCTAGCTTGTTGACCTTATCACACAAGATCGACTCCTTGGTGGCTAGGATTTTTGAGATTTCTAGCCGGACGGGCTGTACAACTGCTGGTTGGTCTCACTCGGGTCCCACATTATCATCCCAAATGTTATCTACCACACCATCCTCGGGGTCATTCGGAACAACCACATTATGATCTGTAACTCGGGTTCGTAAAGCTTGGATCTAAGCCTGGCACAGAGTCTGGATCTTAGCCTAATTTGTTACAGTGGTACTGACTCCTTCAACAGTCTGTTGTAATTCCAGAATTGCTATCATCATATCAGCCATAGTCAGTTCTGGGTCTACCATCGACAATCTCAACTGGTTGGTACGTCTAAGTTTTTCACTTGGAGACCAGGCCCAAGGGCGTATAAGTTTTTCTCTTCTCGGCGCTATTATCCCAGGTCTCTAAACTGAAAGGGCTCATGTAAACTGGAAGACTCGTTAGTCGGGCCTAAACTCAAAATAACTCACTCTCGACAACGGGTCGAGAAGACGAGAACTTATCCTAATCGGGATGCTAACTATATAAACAAAAGCATCCATAAAAGGAAAATCACATAACCCTGAAAGATATATTGATCCTAAAAGAAGGGTTCTAAGAATCTATACGCAATATGAGAAGGTTGATAGGTCTTCACTCAGTGTACCTTCTGAATAGAGTCAAGAATATACCTCCCAATGACAGGAATGGTTCAAGGCATGGTCAAATGGTATGCAATAACTCTTTTTGCCACATCTATGGAAGCATGTGGCCAGAAAGTTTGCTGGCTTCCCCGACATAGCCCCAAAACAGTAAACTGACCGAGGTATCAAATAGGCGGAGTGGGAGTTTGAGAACCAAGCACATAAATATGCAAATACAAATACGAATACCGATGAAAAGTTTACAACAAGAACAATTGACATTTCAAATTTAGCCCTCTTGTGATTTTTCTTTTGGAAAACTAATCCCAGTAGAGTCGCTAGATAAACCTACGAATGTTTTTCTTTTTGGTGAGGAGGGACGCACCGGATATCTATTGTCTTTAGAAAAATATTCTTTTCTTTTTTAAATCAAAAATCCAACATATCTGAGCATCCTTTTTAGAAAAACGGAGTCGCTACTTTATTTTTTAGAAAAACCAAGAAAAATAAAAAGAAGGTTGTGGGTCTTTTAAAAAAACATAACTAGAGAAAAAGAGAGTCCGGGGGCTAAGGTACGAAAAGAGAAGGTGTTAGGCACCCTTTTTGCCCAACAGTGAGGTTGGTCTCTACTTTTTTAATATTGGTTCTTATGGTAAATTTTTTAAATGTAACATATACAGAACGGGATGTTAAAGAGAGTTCAGACAAATGCAATCAATGAAACAAATCCTAACTATGATTCATAAGGTCATGCAACTTGGTTGTTATTTCCTGGATATGCCACACGTATTGTTTAAGCAAAGCAAAGTGAAAAACATGCGAGTAAGCGATAAAATGAACAAACAAAGGTCTAAGGGTCCTACAACAAAGTTTCTGCCCCTAAGATGCTATAAACAGGCTATACATAATAAATAGAAAAGACTTAAACATCATATTTAAGCTATTGGACATATAGAAAACTCATGGCCGTATCAACAAATGTTGCGGCCGTGGCAAAAATGGTCACAAAACAAGCGGCTGTAACAAAAATAGGGTTATCGTGAAGAGCAGACTAAACAAATCTCACGGCCGTGACATATAAAATTCACGGCCAAGGTTTTTAAGAGTACAAAAAAGGTATATATATTGTACAAGGCTTAAAACAAGCTCAAATGAACATGATATACAGGACAGAGACCATAAGCTATTGGTATTAGGTTAGATCCACCATCCTTCACCCTTAATGCAAACAAAGATTCTAAATAGAATGTATAAAATATCAAATATGAACAATAGAATACTTAAAACACCTTTTCATGCTACTGGCTTCACAAAACCTCACAGCCATAGCTAAAGGATGTCGCGACCACAATAAACATGAAGGAAAATGACGGGGCCGTCAAGTATTCATAGCCTCAGAACATACATGTATGAAGGCGTACAGAATGGAGATCATAACCCATTTGGTCTAAGTCAAATCTTCCATTCATTACTCAACGGAGAGATAAATAGAGATACACAAAAAAGAAAATGCTAAACAGAGCAATAAAATGATATACAACCTTGAAATAAATATATAACACAGAGTTTTGAAGAGGGTTTTCACGTTTTTGGCGTTAAAATAATGTCACGGCCATAACAACTGGATGTTGCGGCCGTGAATAAAAAAGGCATAAATATACCCACTCTTACAAAAAGTGCACGGCCGTGACTATGAGTTTAACAAAACATACGGCCGTGACATTATAAGCTCACGACCGTCATGTTCCAGAACCTTAGAAAGCTTTGTGATGTGCCCAGTGTGCTTGTGTGTATCGAAAATGAAAACAAATATAAATATACGAAATAGAGGGCTATGAATATACTACTGGTAATAAAAACTTGAATGAAATAATGCTTACATTGAAATGAATGAGAAATAAGCAATAAAAAAATGGAAACCTTATCCACGACACCCTCAGGGGAAGAAGATGAGGGTTTAAGAAGAGTTATGGATTCCTAAGGTTACCTCGCGTGAATATCCACCTTGACTGGCCCTTCGGTAATGAGAATATAATACCTCCAAGCCAATATATGTGCTCTAATAACTCATTTGAGGCAAGCAAGAACATGAATGAGGCTTGAGAAGTATAGGATGGATCAGAGAATATCAAATGGAGAAGTATTTTGGCAGAGTTTGGGCCTCTAAGTGTTTCTCCTCCTGGTTCTTGTGAAAATGACGCCTATTTATAGGCAAGGCAAGCAACACAGACCCCTTTTAGGATGCTGCTACCTATCCAAAAAGGAGTAATAGTGACAGTCGCTACCTTTTTGCTTTTGTACAGTGCCGGCACCACCATTATGGTGGTGAAAAGGACAGCCGCGACATGGATAAAAATGTAACGGCGTGACAAAGAAAGTCACGGCTTGGTTTAGGGTTTTCACAAAGGTTACGGCCGTGAGATAAAGGACACGGCTTATTCTAGGGTTTTCAAAAAGATAACGGCCGTGAGGATGGGAATGTCACAGCTTGAAGATTTTTCTAGGATTTTTTGGTTTTGAGCCATATCTGTGATTTTGCTTGCTTGGGAGTATCTTTGAGCATGATTGTCATACTTTCGTCATTGGAGTTCATTCAAGACGGGTGCCTAAGATTCGGCTTGGCCAGATTGTGGTGTCTACACCCATTTATTCACTAAAGCCCAAACACACACAAGACCCAAGACTAAGAATGAGGCCCAACTAGTGTGATGCCCCGTCTTTTGGGCACGTCGGGACATACATAAGTATATTTAGGAGAGATATTCTAGCCAAATATTCATAATTACATATGATAAGTACTATATCATTAAAGGTTCAGAACTTGTTCAAAATACATAACGATCATAGTCATCCAGAGAGTTTAACAAAAATTACAATATGCCCGTTGAATCTAAACAAAAGAACAAAAAGGGGAGAAAATTCAAATCCTTCGAACAACGTTATTGGGATTGGCGAGCTCCTGCTACTCACCCTGTTCCTCGAAGTCTTCTTCCCTTATGGGCACACCCTCCTCAAAAAGTTCTTCTTCTTCACCTGTGGCACGAATGCCATGAGTCAAAGCCTAGAAGTAAATTTCCTAAACTTTCTAACAAACTCACAACAAAATATTCTACAATACATATCATATGATACCCAATACAACTTAAGGCCAAGGGGGCAGACAAATTTGACATTTACGGTAGGGTAAGCATATATATAGAAATAATTGTGCAAGTGCGTGATGCAAGTGAATGTGATGCAAATGGCCAACCAAACATACATCTAGAACCATAACATGAATTCCATGTTGGGAGTTACAGAGTAGACTTTATGGGAATCTGATCACCAAACTTAATCTCGCCTCATTGCGAAAGGTAAATGCTCGCCTTGGCTTCATGCCTCAGTCATTTTACCCAATGGCAACGACGTGGGGTAGCCAGTTACATCCTTATTCCAAATCCTCTATCCTTATTCCAAATCCTCTAGTCGAATTATTTGTGCACAAAACCCACCTTAAGAACAAGAATGCTTGTTTGGCGTCAACTCAAAGTCTAAATTATCGAAATTAAAAAGACTAGTGAGGAACCCATGGTGCCTCACCCCTTTTCATAATAAACCCCTATTTCATAATAACAACTTCCCAAATCAATTTTCAAAATTGGCAACTAGGGACACCCCAGATTCATGATCACAAAAGAATGATTCTCACATAACCCAACCCAAAATGATAGGTACTAAAGGGACTCTGATAAGCCAAGATGCAAGTGTAGGAATACTCATGATGTGCAATATACTTCTTGTGTACAATTACTTATAGCATAGCATCTAAATATGGTATAGCACAAGGCAGAACTTACTAAAGCATAAAGTACAAGTATATGAAGCAAAAGCTACTATTCATGTGGCATAGATTCAAACTATCGGCATAGATTCTATTCATAAAAATTTTTATTTTCATACACTAATCATTCACAAAATTCATTTAAAGTCCACATCTTTAAGTCTTACAATGTGGCATGCCACTTACACACTTAGCCAAATTTAGGTGAATGTTCAAGCGTCAATTTTAAAATTATAACAGTGTTTTGGGGCACCTAAACTTTGAGTTAATTTTTGATTTCCAAACACCAATTAGATAAAAATATTTTTTATAATTTTCATATGTAACACTAAGGTCAGATCCTAGGGCAAATGGGTTATTTATTTTAATTAAGAGAAAACCATTCAGCACTTTACAGAGAAAAGTGAAGAATTTGAGCCTCTGCTGAACACGATTTTGGGGCATCAATTCAAGGGCTATGGGTCTGATGTTTGAGGTGTTTTAGGCCAAGGTGTCCCCTACAAGTTTCATGTTTTGTTCTAAGACTAGTTGTTTGGAAAAAATTGATGATTTTGGCCATTTTATAAAATGGGTTCACACAACATAAAAGGTTCAGCAGAATCGATTTTCAATAGAGAATACTCAAGACCTTTGGGGGAACATCCAAGGGTATTTTGGGTTGATGTTTGGTCAGTATCTAGACTAATATGTTAGCTACATTTCTCATGAAAATCATTTTTGGATTTGGTCATTAGACACATAGGTTTTTGGTCCTCCAAAAATATGTGACAAAGAGCTCTGCCAGTCACTGAATTACAACAGTGACTTTGGGAAGAGTTTTAACTTACACGATTTCATAGTTTTGGCTCCATTTTGGTGGATAATAAGATAAATGTGTTATCTATATGTTTTATATTTTGACCTAAGCTCGGTTCTCACTCTAACCTAGTATTTTTATGTCTGCAATACAGAGTGGTTAAAATCCGACACTCTTTGGTAAAAATGGTGTATCTAGAGTTTTACCCAACGAAATCACTTCCAAAAAATTTTGTATGAAAGAGAACTTAAACATCTAGGTTTGGACATAAAAATCACATTTAGATCATTTTTCTACAATTAGTTATGGTAGTTTTAAGTTTATGACAGAAAGTTATTTTGCCCAGAAAATCAAGCCATTTAGGGTTTCGGTAACTTAGCTTATGATATGTTCAGATTTAATGTATTTTCTTTGCATGCATGTAATGCATTTATACATACCAATGTTCCAGAGTCTATTCAAGCCACTAAACTTAAAAACCCTTAAATGCAAGCACATATCACACTAGATCTTATATGAATAACCCCTAATCTATTCACACGATGCCTTTTTGAGTGAAATCTTGTTTCTTATTTCTAGGGTTGTTTATAGAGATGAATTGAGAGTTATTTTATGAGAGAATGGCTGAGGGTTTAAGGAATTTACTTATTTATTTGATGCTCTTAGATATGAAAAGGTGGATGGACTTAGCTTTGTAGTACACTCCTTGGTCTTTCCTTGCTTCTTCTTTCTTCCTTCCTTCTTCTCTCCCCTTTCTCTCCACACTTGAAGAACACTCAAAGCTCTAAAATTTATGGTCTTTCTCTCTCTAGTGTGGCCGAATATGAGGGAGGGGAGTGGAGTGTTTGGTCTTAGTTTATATAGGAGAAGGAGTTGGTGGAAGTAATGATCAAGGTGTAAGCAAATTTTTAATTTCTTTATTTCTAGTTGGTTGCATAGCATGGTGGGTGATATTTGAGGAAAATATTTCTAGATTGTGCTAATGGGGATTTTGGCTGAGCTGTTTGGGGAAGCTTAAAAGTTAATTTTGCTTTATTTTAATGGTTAAATTTGATTTTGGTACCATTTTCTGCAAGAAAATGCATAAAATTTGAATTTTGTGTACATTTTTGGTGTCTTATCCTACTAAAACCTATTATTTTAGTGTGTGTATAATTAATTTGGCCTTCCCATGAATTTTCATAATTTTTATAGCAATTAATTAAATAGGTATAAACTTTTAAGTCAATTTAAGCTAGTATGACAAGAATTGACTTTTTAACTTATTTATTGTGTAAAAACTTTAAATAATAATTTTTTTTCTTTTGTTAACCTATATTATTATATTATTATGTATATTACTTGTATAAGAAGTCTTGGGTCATAATAATGCTAATTGATACAAATTTTCTAATTTTTAAGCTTAAAAAGGCAAATAGTAACTTTTTGTGCACAAATCTCTAGGTGGCCGGCCATGCAAGGGTAATTTTGTAATTTTTATTGTCATTTTGCTTTTTGTTATTTAATTATATCTAAATATCTAATTTTGGGTGTTCATGCGTCAAAACTTGGATTTTTATGACTTTTTGCTGTACTATGGGCAAAATGGTCATTTTACTCTAATTATGAGAATTTTTTATTTTTAACCTTATATTTCATGTTATTTACTTAATTTAGGATGTTAGGAGTCTTCTCTGAGTATTAAAATTTTACCTCTGAGTATTTGATCTTTTTAGGGTTTCCTAGCTGAATTAGGGTTTTGGGTTGAGTTAAGGTTTCCATTCTTCTAGCGACCTAAAATATTTTTAACTAACCGTCGCTAATACTAGGGTTTGGATTGGATTGCTACGCGGGTAGTTACAAATAGGGTTGTTTAAACTATGGTTCGAATCGGGTCGTTACAATCTGCCCCCCTTAAAATAAATTTCATCCTCAAAATTCGCGTAAAAGGTTGTGGATGGTTACTTGCATCTCTCCTCTTCGAAGTTGTGTTCTTGTTTACTTGAGTTGTTCTTTATTGAGGATATAGATAAAGTTGGGCTTATACGTTTATCACTTTGAGTGATTGTGGTTTGTCTTACTAACATTTTAGACCGATAACTACACCGTTTTCAAAGATCTCGTCGCATATCTGTGGCGCGAGAGTTGATTGACTAGTGTTAACCTAAAAGCATCTGTCTTTCAGGTATATCCTTTTCCTGGGATGACGCATCAATTTTAACTAATGCATATCTTAGAGTTTGCATATTTGGGCGTACCTCCGATCATTACCGCATACTTCTTTGTCTCCTGTGAGGAGTGAACACTCCACTCATCGCTCTCTGGTCAATTAGGTTGCATCACCTGTTTCAAACCACTTGTTTCTTGTTGCAACAAATTTGTTTGATCCTTGTAGCCCTGCCTTTGCTGACGGCCGTTATAGTTTAATCATCTTCGTAGTGGACATTCAAGTCTTTTATGCCCGAGCTTTTGGCATTGATAACAAATTATTAATTTTGACACTCTTTTTCCTGGTTGTCCCATTCTACCATCTTGTAAGTAAGGCTCTAAGTGTGTGATCTTTTTGTTATTCAGTAGTGGTCCTCTTTGATTGTCCTTTCTAATTTTTAACAGGCAATGCGTCATCTTATGTTCTGGTTGGTTGAACTTACAACAAGCTTTTACTATTGTTTGTTGTTGCTTTGTGACCTTGATCCAAACCTATGTTGTTCGGGAAAAATTCTTCTTCTTAAGTGCTGGGATATTCTGTACTCTTAGGTCTGATAAGCACCATGATCCTTCCTGGAGTGATTTTTCTTGCGATCAATCCAGATTGGCTGCTAGATCTTGCAAGATTCGTGCCAGGCTTGGGACTTCCACTTCCTCTCTAGTTCCACCTACTTTTACTAAACATCCATGGTTTTGTTTTTGTCCCACCCTCTTTAAGAAAGAGAAAAGGAAAAAGGGTCATTCAACTATTCGATAAGATTGGTGCTACATACAAGGTGAAGGTACACACACAGCATGTTTATTGCCATGGAAGGTTTTATCTGAAGAGATCTTGTCGTTCTTACTATAGATTGCACGGAATTACAAGACTGTTTAAAACATGGCTACTATCCTGAACTCTATGTGATTTCCTATGTTAGACTCTGGGTTTCACTTTGTTGATTAGTAAAGTTCTGTTCCTACCAATTAGTCCCTTCGTTTCTATTTCGTACATTGATAACTCATAGTATTGTTCACACACAAATCTCATACGGTTGCAAAAGCTGGCTTAGGAGCTGTTATTGTGAGCAGATCTTGACCGAAGGTAAGATTTTCCTTCAATTTCCCTTACACATACTCTTAACATGCTTTTGACGGTTCAGAACCGAGTGTTTAGACTGCCCAGGCAAGATGCGGGTCTTGATTAGGTATGGTAGAGAACTTTTGTTGGTGTAAAATCTCACAGATATACTTTTTGCTTGTAGCTATCAGTGTGTCGTGAGGTCTATAGAAAGCAAGCAATCTTGGTGAGGCGACCCATTGTAACTCAAATGTTGTTGTGCTCCTGATGCGACCTTGACGATCCCAATAACGAAGTCCGTAGTCATATGATTTTATTCCTTATTCCAACCTTTCCAAGGGTGGTATCATTTCTCTTAGGCTCCACTGTTTGTCCTTCACGTGTTGATATGTAGGGTCTGAACGTCTCTTCCAATGACTAGATCATTTTTCTCTAGTGGTTAGTCACTCTAGGGTAAAATGAATGTGATAAAAGGTATGTTTGAGGTAAATATTGAGTCGCGTAATCCATTGTGGCTTGATGGTTAATTTTTCATCAGGCTCCTGATGCTTATGGTTGTCGTTGAAATTCTTCATTGAAGGTGAGAATGGCAGGATTTGGATCCTAACATTTTGGTGGGAAAAGTCGATGTGAATATCGGTGCATACAGATACTTTTTCTTGCATACTAAGGGTATCCTAAGCTCGAGGTTGTCTCTTGTTTTTCACTTCTCTACTGTCGGTATGAATCTTTTTCTTCCTGGTTTGTAGGATGTGTGGATTTGCTATGAACTAGTCTGGAGAAGTCTTAATTCTGTCACATTGTGGCATTGTGAGTTCCTTAGTGTGAAGCTGTTGTTCCTAACTGTAAGTTACTGATGGCGTAGTTCCAGTTGTTGGGTCTTTTGAAAAGATGTAGTTAGTTGAATAAATCCTTACTTAACCATTCCTACAATCGGGGGTCTCGGTCTTCAAAACATTGTTAAACGTGAACGTTGACAGTATTTTAAGTCATAATGTTGAGGAAAGATTTTCCCACGATTCAAAGAGGTGTTAAGAGGTTCTCGTGCATTGTCTTAGTTTTTTGTGAAAGCGCTAAAGCCTAATAATGTAATATTCTAACGATCATCATTACTCATAGGCCTACGGGGCAAGGTTTTGAAGGTCGATGGGCAAGGACATGTGTAGGGTTCAATGAGGATAGTTTTAAGAAGGCAATCATTCGGGGGTGAATGGGTAAGCATTTAGTTGAGAATTTTCAAATGGTATAAGCACGAGACGTAATTGGGGTTAGAGTAGCTTAGGGTAAAACCCAGATTGTTCAGGAATAGGTTGAATTAAGGTAGGGGCTATAGTTAAACCAGCTCAAGTTGAGAGGTCAATTGAAACTTAGATGCATTAGAGAAAAGAGATCAGCAATTAGTGAATATTACAAAGAGGAGGTTCTCGGGATCAATCTGTGCAATATTTGATCTTAACAAAAGATACATTTAAGCAACGGGTAGCCAAACTAGATATTTATCTTGAAGTTACGTCGGCTTAACGTACTTCAATTCAAGCATCCGAGTCGACTCCCCAGACTAGGACTCCAAGAGTTCACAAAATTGCTTCAGTTGGATGTAGTATTGAAGTCAGGGGAACATGAATGGTGGTAGAGGATATTGGTAGTATCGAATGTTCGGGACTAAAGAAATGACATTGAGTTCTATGAATAAAGAGTTAGTCCAAGGATGATGGCTTGAATTGAAGGACAATCAAATGCGAACACTAGTCATCATCTAGGCATGGCTCAATAATGAAAACTCAAGGATAAGGGTATTTTCTAGGATGAAATTCCTGATAGGGTTACCAACAAGACTTGGATGCTGAAGGATGACCTACAAATGATACTGGACAGCATTACTGAGGGCTGACATTATTAGAAGGAAAGATAAGCAAAGAATTTTAACCGGGTATAAAAGTTAATATAAGGGTTTGGGAAAAGAAACTCATAAGGGTGAAGTTACGGGATTTTAACGGTGGTTTCCGTAAAACTTTAGACTACTCTGAGTGCTTTATCATCTAGAGGTTATTCAACTTATTGGTGGTTTGATCGTCTATTAGCTATCCTAAGAGAATGTTGAGATTCGTGGGTTGTTTCCATTCTTAATTGTTTTCATGTGTTGGGATCTTGTGAAATTTAGTTTGAGATTACGAGATAAGTTATGAATAATTCAACAATAAATATTTTCTTTTCATTCAAACACGTAACTGGTACAAAGTTATCAAAAAACTCACATAACATACACACAACCTTCAAACAAAAGAAAAAGTATAACGCCTAGTGTAACACCCCGGTATAGACCCTAGTTGTAACAACCCGATTTATAATGACCAGCGTAGCAATTCAATCTAAATCATAGCATTAGCGACGGTTAGCTGACAAGATCTTAGGTCGTTAGAAAGATGAAAATCCTAGCTCAACTCGAAACTCTAATTATTATGAATCAAGACTTTTTATACAAGTAATATACATAATAATATAATAATATAGACCAACAAAAGCAAACAAATTGTTATTTAAAATCTCTACACAATAAATAAGTCAAAAAGTCAATTATTGTCAAACTAGCTTAAATTGACTTAAAAGTTTACACCTATTTAATTAATTACTACAAAAATTATGATAATTCATGAGAAGACTAAATTAATTATAAACACATTAATATAATAGTTTTAGTAAGTTAAGATACCAAAAAGATACATAAAATTAATATTCTATATATTTTCTTGCACAAAATGGTATTGAAACACAATTTAATACGTAAATTAATGCAAAATCAGCTTTTGAGGCACCCCAAACAGCCCTAGTAGACTTTGCCTCTGCAAAAATATGAAAAATAAATTCTCAAAAAGAACCCACCTCCCATACATTCAATAGAAATTAAGAAAATTTAATTTAAAACTTACACATAATAATTATGCTTTTATTACACTTTTGCTTATAAAATACAACCAAACACCTCCCTTCTCCTCTACATATTCGGCCAAGAGGGAGAAGAGGGTCCAGATTTCTTTGGTTCTTGAGTTCTCTTACAAATTTGAGAGAGAAGATAGAGAGAAGAAGAAAGGAAAAAAAAAAGAGCAAGGAGGCTTAGAGAAGTCTTGAAAGCCAAGTCCTATCACCCTTCTACCATTAACTAATCAAAACAAGTAAGTAAATCTCCTAAAATCTTCTGTCATTCTCTCATGAAATAGCCCTCAATTCATCTCTATAATCAACCCTAAAAATAAGAAACAAAGATTAACTCAAAAAGGTATTGTAGAAGTAGGTTGTGGATTGTTCGTGTAAGATTAAGCCTTGCATGTGAATATTTTTGAGTTTTATGGCTTGAATATGTTTTAGAGTTTGGGTTTGTATGAGTATATGGCATGCATACAAAGAAAATACATCAAAACTAAACACAACATGAACTAAGTTATCGAAACCCTAGATAACCTAATTTTCTGGGCATACAAACTTTCTGCCACAAACTTTAAAATACCACAACTAATTGTAGAAAAATGATCTTAAATTGATTTTTATGTCTAGACATAGATTTTTAAGTTCTCTTTCATACAAAATTGGTTTGAAGGGATTTCGTTGAGTAGAACTCCAGATATCTATTTTTTTCAAAGAGTGTCAGATTTTGACTACTCTGAGTTGCAGACCTAAAATTCCTAAGTTAGAGTGAGAACCGAGCTTGGGTCAAAACATCAAACTTGTAGAGGACATGTTTATCTTATTGTGAACCACAACTGAGCCAAAAATATGAAGTATTGATAGGTCAAAACCCTTCCCAAAGTCACTATTGTGTTTCAGTGACTGATAGAGCTCTCTGTCACACCTTTTTGTGAGACCTAAAACCTAAGTTTTTAATGACCAAATCCAAAAGAGGTAAACATAAAAACTGTAGCTAACATATTAAAGTAAATACTGAGAAAACATCATCCCAAAATACTCTCAGGTGATACCCCAAAGGTTTTGAGCATTCTCGGTTGAAAACCTATTCTGCAGACCCTTTTTAGGCTGATTGAACCCTTTTTATAAATTGGCCAAAATCACTAACGTTTTCCAAACAACTAGCCCTATTACAAAACATGAAACTTGTAGGCGACATCTTAAAATAAAACCTCACCAAAAATTACCTATAGCCCTTAAATTGATGCTCTAATACTGTAGCCAACAGAACCCCAAATTTTGCGTTTACCTTTGTAAAGTGCTGAACGATTTTCACTTAATCAAAATAAATGACTTTTTTGCCCTAGGATCTGACCTTAGTATTAAACATGAAAGTTGTAGAAAATATTTTTATTTAATTGATGTTCAAAAATCAAAAATTAAATCCATGCCTAGGTACTTAAAAATACTATTGTAACTTTAAATGTGAGAATTAAACGCTTACTTAAATTTGGCTAAGTACTTGAGTGGCATGCTACTTTATGAAACTTGAACATATGGATCTTACCTGATTCATGTGAGTGATTGGTGTATGAAATTAACAATTTGATGATTAGAAACCATACCGATAGGTTGGATCCATAACACTTGAATGGTAAACTATGCTTCGTATAATTGTACTTTCTGCTTTAACAAGTTGTACCATGTGCCATAGCGTGTTTATATGTTATGCTATTATCAATTGTACACGAGAATCATATTGCACATCATAAGCATTCTTACATTTGCATCTTGGGTTATCGGAATCCTTTCCGTATCTATCGTGGTGGGTTGGGTTTTATTGAAATTATTCTTTTCTCGGCTCCTAGTCTAGGGCATCCCTAGTAGTCATTTTTGTAACTATTTTGAAATATATTCTCTCTGAGCACCTCGGGTGTGTCCCCGGTGTTCAAAAAAAAAGATTTGTTATTTATGAATACTGTTGGGAACCACAGGTTATTTAGACCTTGGGTTGATACTAAGCGAGCATCCTAGTTTTTAATGTGGGTAACCCTATAAAGTCCCATCACGGCAATGACAAGAAGTCCCTGAGGTGGCAATAACATAAAATCCCATCACGACAATGAAAATAAGTTTCTGAGGCGGCAATAACATAAAGTCCCATCACGGCATTGACAATAAGTCCCTGAGGCGGCAATGATAACAAGCCCCATCATGGCGATGACAATAAGTCTCTGAGGTGGCAATAATGATAATAAGTCCATACAAGTAATAGAAATAAGTCCTAAAGTAGAATTCTTGTTTTGATTTCTGGATACAATTCGGGTTGGGCACTTGCATTGCATTCATTTGCATCACGCACCTGTATGTTTATTTTTATATATGCTTGCCTTGCCGTAATTGTCTAATTTGTCTGTCTCCTCAACAATTAAATTGTATTGGGTGTTATACGATATGCATTGTAAGATATTTTATTGTGAGTTTGTTAGAAGGTTTAGGAAAATTACTTCTAAGCTTTGGCTCATGGCATTCGTGCCACAGGTGAGTGTGATGAGTTTTTTGAGAAAGTCGCCCCCAAAGAAGAAGACGAAATTGATGAACAGGGTGAGTGGTAGGAGCCAGCGGACCCCGACAATGCTAGCTGAAGAATTGAGTTTTTACCTTTTATTTTTTTTGTCCAGTTTTCCCGGGCGTATTATAATTTTTGTTAAATTTTCTGGTAGAACTGTAATCATTATGTACCTATGAATAGTTCAAAACTCTTAATGATGTAATATTTATGATATCTAAATATAAATGAATGGATAGAATATCCTCTTTATCTATACTTATGTATGTCTCGACGTACCCGGAGGACGAAGCGTCACACCTAGCATACTAAAGCCTAAACAAACAAATGCAGATAGAAGTGGCGAACAATTGCCTTGCGTTCCCAAGTCGTTTCGTAAATGCCGTAGTAACATCACTAGACCTCCACATACCAAATATTCCCTGGCCTTCTATGAGCTCTATGTGTGATGGCCACTGGTACCTCTTCATAAGTCTTCGGGTCATCGAAGTTGATATCTGAGCTGCATGGGTCAATGATACCTCGTTTATCTCTCGGTATTATTGTTTGCATCCATCGGGTCTTTACCAAATCTCCGAGTCGCTCCTTAAACCCTGGCGGTACTTTCATTCGGTATGCTGTCTTGTCATGTTTCTCTAGAACCTTTAACAGACCTATAAATTGAGGGAAAGATTTCGTCTTCCTCCACTTCTTTGTCTTTTTCAAGAATACTCAAGCATAAACCCACTCGCTAATATGGTAGTCCTTGGAATAGTCTTGGCGGCTCTAGTAGATCGTTGCCTCTGTCTCTTTGTCATCATCTGATTCGGGCGGTGGCGCCTCTAGTGGATCATAAAAGAAAGTGATGGCTCGCTCCTTGTTCTCACCGTCGGCATCCTCAAGTCCCTCCTCATCCTCTGCTTCAACGTCTGCCTCGTCTTCTACATCATTTGGTTCTTGGTCTGCTCTTACTTCCTCGACCTCTTCTTCTTCATGAACATGCCACTCATCTAGAAACATCCATGCGAATGAAAAATACGTCTATCGAGTCTTGCCCTTCAGCGAGTTCTTCCTTGAGGTCTGAGTCTTCTGGTTTCTATGCTGCGCATGGTTCCCAGGCCGGTTCTGAGTCGGAAGCCATCCTAAAGAAAGAAAGATAGAGAAAATCCTAAGGTAAATATTTTAAGTTGTTAAAATTATATGTGATAAATTAATAATACAGACATTCTACAAAGATTCTACGCCACAGAACTCGTAATCTCCTAAGGCTTGAAGGTTCACAAAACCTAGGCTCTGATACCAACTATGGCACCCCATCTTTTGGGCATGTCGGGACATACATAAGTATATTTAGGGGAGATATTCTAGCTAAACATTTATAGTATATATATGATAAGTATTACATCATTAAAGGTTCAGAACTTGTTCAAAATACATAACTATTACAATCATCTAGAGAGTTTAACAAAAATCAAAATACGCTCGTGGAATCTAAATAAAAGAACAAAAAGGGAGAAAATTCAAATTCGTCAAACGGCATTGTTGGGATCGGCGGGCTCCTGCCACTCACCCTGTTCCTCGATGTCTTCTTCCCTTACGGGCACACCCTCCTCAAAAAATTCTTCTTCTTCACCTTTGGTACGAATGCCATGAGCCAAAGCCTAGAAACAAATTTCCTAAACATTCTAACAAATTCACAATAAAATATCCAACAATACATATCATATAACACCCAATACAACTTAAGGTCAAGGCGGCAGACAAATTTAACATTTGCGGCAGGGAAAGCTTATATATAGAAATAATTTTGCAAGTGCATGATGCAAGTGAATGCGATGCAAATGCCCAACCCGACATACATCCAGAACCATAACATGAATTCCACATCGGGAATTACAGAATAGACTTTATAGGAATCTGATCACCAAACTTATTCTCGCCTCGTTGCGAAAGGTAAATGCTCGCATTGACTTCATGCCTTAGCCATTTTACCCAATGGCAACGGCGTCGGGTAGCCAGTTACATCCTTATTCCAAACCCTTCGCCCTTATTCCAAATCCTCTATCCAAATTATTTGCACACAAAACCCACCTTAAGAACAAGAATGCTCGTTTGGTGTCAACCCAAAGTCTAAATTATCAAAATGAAAAAGACTAGTGATGAACCCATGGTGACTTACCCCTTTTCATAATAAACCCCTTTTTCATAATAACAACTTCCCAAATCAATTTTCAAAATTGGCAACCAGAGACCCCCCAAATTCAAGATCACAAAAGAATGATTTTCACACAACCCAACTCACAATGATAGGTACGAAAGGGACTCCGATAAGCCAAGATGCAAGTGTAGGAATGCTCATGATGGGCAACATGCTTCTCATGTACAATTAATTATAACATAGCATCTAAACATGATATAGCAAAAGGTACAACTTACTAAAACATAGAGTACAAGTATATGAAGCACAAGCTACTATTCATGTGACATAGATTCAAACTATCAGCATGGATTCTATTCATCACAGTTGTCATTTTCATACATCAATCATTCACAAAATTCGTTTGAAGTCCACATCTTTAAGTTATACAATGTGGCATGCCACTTACATACTTAGCCAAATTTAGGTGAATGTTCAAGTGTCAATTTTAAAATTATAATAGTGTTTTGGGGCACCTAGACTTGAAGTTAAATTTTAATTTTTGGACACCAATTAAATAAAAATATTTTCTACAATTTTCATATTTAACACTAAGGTTAGATTATAGGGAAAATGGGACATTTATTTTAATTAATAGAAAACTATTTAGTACTTTACAGAGAAAAGTACAGAATTTGGGCGTCTGTTGGCCACGGTTTTGGGGCATTAATTCAAGGGCTATGGGTCTGATTTGTGGGCGTGTTTTTATTTAAGGTGTCCCTTACAAGTTTCATGTTTTGTGCTAAGACTAGTTGTTTAGAACAAATTGATGAATTTGGCCATTTTATAAAATGGGTTCACACAGCATAAAAGGTTCAGCAGAACTGATTTTCAACAGAGAATACTCAAGAACTTTGGGGGATCATCCGAGGGTATTTTGTGTTGATGTTTTAGTCAGTATCAAGATTAATATGTTAGCTACATTTCTCATGAAAATCACTTTTAGATTTGGCCATTAAATACATAGGTTTTTGGTCCCACAAAAATGTGTGACAGAGAGCTCTATCAGTCACTAAATCGCAACAGTGATTTTGGGAAGGAATTTAACCTATCAAGATTTCATAGTTTTGGCTCATTGTTGGTGGACAGTAAGATAAATGTGTTATCTACAAGTTTTATATTTTGACCTAAGCTCAGTTCTCACTATAACCTAGGGTTTTTATGTCTGCAATACAGAGTGGTTAAAATCTGACACTCATTTGGTAAAAATGGTGTATCTAGAGTTTTACCCAACAAAATCACTTCAAATCAATTTTGTATGAAAGAGAACTTATAAATCTAGGTCTGGACATAAAAATCACATTTAGATCATTTTTTTTAAAATTTGTTATGGTAGTTTAAAGTTCATGGAAGAAAGTTAATATGCCCAAAAAATCAAGCCATTTAGGGTTTCGGTAACTTAGCTTACGAAATGTTTAAATTTAATGTATTTTATTTGCATGCATGTAATGTATTCATACACACCAAAGTTCTTGAGTCTATTCAAGCCATTAAACTCAAAAACACTTACATGCAAACACATATCACACTAGATCTCATATGAACAGCCCCTAATCTATTCACACGACGCCTTTTTGAGTGAAATCTTGTTTCTTTTTCTTAGGGTTTTTTATAGAGATGGATTGAAGGTTATTTTATGAGAGAATGGCAGAAGGTTTAAGGAATTTACTTACTTATTTGATGCTTTTAGGTATGGAAGGGTGGATGGACTTAGCTTTGCAGTACACTCCTTGGTTCTTTCTAACTTCTTCTTCTTTCTTCCTTCCTTCTTCTATCCTTTTTCTCTCCACACTTGAAGAACACTCAAAGCTCTAAAACTTATGGTCTTTCTCTCTCTAGTGTGGCCGAATATGAGGCAGTGGAGTGGAGTGTTTGGTCTTAGTTTATATAGGAGAAGGAGTTGGTGGAAGTAATGATCAAAGTGTAAGCAAATTTTAAATTTTTTTATTTCTAATTGGTTGCATGGCATGGTGGGTGATATTTGAGGAAAATATTTTCAGATTGTGCAGATGGCAATTTTGGCTGGGCTGTTTGGGGAAGCTTAAAAGTTAATTTTGCATTATTTTAATGATTAAATATGGTTTTGATACCATTTTGTGCAAGAAAATGCATAAAATATTAATTTTGTTTACCTTTTTGGTGTCTTATCCTACTAAAACCTATTATTTTAGTGTGTTTATAATTAATTTAATCTTCCCATAAATTGTCATAATTTTTATAGCAATTAATTAAATAGGTATAAGTTTTTAAGTCAATTTAAGCTAGTTTGACAAGAATTGACTTTTTAACTTATTTATTGTGTAGAAACTTTAAATAATGATTTGTTTACTTTTGTTAACCTATATTATTATATTATTATGTATATTACTTGTATGAGAAATCTTGGGTCATAATAATGCTAATTTATACCACTTTTTTTCATCTTTAAGCTTAAAAGGCAAAGAGTAACTTTTTGTGCACAAATTCCAAGATGGCCGGCCATGCTAGGATATTTTTGTCATTTTTGTTTTCATGTTGCCTTTTGTTATTTAATTTTATCTAAATATTTAATTTTTGGTGCTCATGTGTCAAAACTTGAGTTTTTAAGACTTTTTGCTGTACTATGGGCAAAATGGTCATTTTATCCTAATTATGAGAATTTTTTTATTTTTAACCTTATATTTCATGTTATTTAATTAATTTAGAATGTTAGGAGTCTTCTCTGAGTATTAGGGCTTTTCCTCTGACTATTTGATCTTTTAAGGGTTTCTTGGCCGAATTAGGGTTTCGGGTTGAGTTAAGGTTTTCATCCTTCTAACTACCTAAAATCTTATCAACTAACCGTCGTTAATATTAGGGTTTGGGTTGGATCACTACAAGGATCGTTACAAATAGGGTTGTTTCAACTAGGGTCCGAACCGGGTCGTTACAAGTAGGATGATTGACCCAACTCAAATAAAGTCCAAATTATTTAAATTAGGCCCACAAAAATTTTTAAAAAAGTTCATGGGTCAAGCCCAACTAAAAAATAAAAGAAAGGCCCAAATTTAAGTCTTTTAATAGTCATGTGGAGGGCATGGGAGTCAAATGTATGACAACTTGATTTTGAGTATAAGTGAAAAATTGTTATGGTTGGTATACTAAAAATCATATTTTTAGTATTTAATTTAATTTTAATAAAATTAATTTTCAATTTTATGAGAATCTTAATGAGCAATATATACAGTATCATTTTTTTAATGTTATGCATGGATGTCCTTTATTCTGTATAGTATTTTATTTGCTGTGTAAAGTACGACTTACACACAGAAGATCAGATTTTAAGTTCTTATAGAATATAAGTTATATGTTGGCAGTTTAGATGAAAATAGACATACCATCGGTACGACTGTAACACAAAATTTTAGTAGACTTGTCTTGCTTACGGGGAATAGATAATAGCGTCGACTATTGTTCCGACTCTCTGTGCTAGTACACCTTGTGTGTATTAAATGCGACACATTGGGATAATTAATTTTATACTAACTATATAAATTAATTCACACCTCAAGGTTATTATGAATAGTGCTTATACTTTTAATCTTGAATAAATTATTGATTTACGTATATTTCATATTCGTTGTTTTGATTCATTAGAGGGTGCGATCTTATATAGTTCTATATTCCTAGTGAGGTGGACTACTACATTAGTGTTAAAAGATCACGCTTAAAAAAATAAAAAAATCTCACTTTTTATAAAAGTGTGATAAAAAATACAAATAAAAGATTTAATCTCACTTTATAAAATAAAGTGAGATTGTATGCATTTTTTATCTCACTTATTTAAAAAATGTAATAATAAAATAATTTTTTAATCTCACGTTTTACTTGTAAATGTGATTAAAAATAACTAAAACAAAAATTAACTCTTTAATTCCTCCTCTCTCTCCCCGATAGTTTGTCTCAGGCTTTCCCTCTTACCGATAGTCTCATTGAGCCTTAGCGCCTTTTTCTTTCCCTTTCAAGCTCTCGAGTCGTCTTCTACAGTCTCAGGCTACTCAACCACCGTCGCACGCCACTGCCGCTCACGGCTCCGTTGATTGTCGTAGTTGCTCACTCCACCGCCGATTGCCGTCAGTGCTCATACCACTACACATCTTCTTAACAGTGCCCTAGCTTCTCTTCAGTGTTGTTTTTGTTCCAACCCTAAGTGTTCATCTTGTGAGACCCTGAACCTGTTCTTTTTGAGTTATTTGTATATATGACGTGTTTATGCAAGTATATGAATAGCCTTGATGCATGAGTTATGCTTTAAAGTTGTAGAATATCATGTATAAATGTGTTATACACTTTCTGGGGTTTGGTAGAGGCTTGTTTGGCTTGTGTTTGGACTAAAAACCTTGTTTTTCTTTGGAAAAAACACTACCCAACAGTTCGATCGACTGGAGGGCATGGCCCAGTCGACTGAATCGAAAATTTTGGGTTCAGTCGACTGAACTCAGGGGTTCGGTCGACTGAACAGAAGTTTTTGGCGTGTTTATAAATATCCCAGTGGCGGAGTTTTTGAGAAAAACATTTCTTCCAAGCTAAGTTTCCCCTTTTCTCTGCCTTCTATCTAGCTTTGAGGGCCCGGGGCTTGGTTTTGTGTTTGATCCTTTGTGGATCCTTGCGATCGGGGCCGAGGGCTTCGCATCCATCCGATCGAATTCTCATTCTAACGCCGTTCAGTTTTGAGATGTTGAGTTCTTAACTCTCCGAGGTAGGATTCTAGACCCTACTACTGTATAAGGGTGATATATATAATTATATGAGTTTTCATCGAGTAGAAAATATATTAAATGTGATTCTCATGTGTAAACCTTGGTTTTGGATAAAGGTGGATTTTTACGCCTTTTCTTGGTTGTATACGTTATTCGGGTACGTGGTATCCGTAGTTTTCAAAAGGAGGTTCGAAAACGAGGTGTTTTGTGAAAATGGTGAAAAACGTCTTTTTAGAGGTTTGGAGCTAACCCACGGGATTGAGTCTCAA
This sequence comes from Heliamphora pulchella, assembly GCA_032270985.1. Lineage (NCBI taxonomy): Eukaryota > Viridiplantae > Streptophyta > Magnoliopsida > Ericales > Sarraceniaceae > Heliamphora > Heliamphora pulchella. The sequence continues at coordinate 21,332 of JAULJZ010164637.1, read as the reverse complement.
CTCTTAAACGTTTTGTTGGAAATAGTTTTAGATCTCTATGTTGATGGATTGGATCTCTTTTTATACATGTGGTGTATAAATTGTTTTGTGGGTTTTCGTAATTGAGCTACGGTGGATTTTTAAATGTTTCCATAGATGTACCGTGACAGTGTGTGATTTTGAGTTGGGCTTCTATTGCTCATTGGTGGAAGTCCAAAAACGTGTGCAAAGTGGGTTCTCTATGGTCCCTCAGGTTAATCCCCATAAACGTGGTTTGGTTGGCTTGGTTCAACGGTCGTGAAAATCCGTAAAGAAGTATGTTGCCCCGTGAGTGGCTTTATTGTTGTGACTCCTTATAGAACTTGTCATTATCTAGTAGGCCTTAAGTGGTTTAGGACTAGGATAATGGACATGAGTTTATAGTTGTTACCATTATCTGTGTGGCAGAGTCGGTACATAGGATTACATTTTATCTTTCTCCTCGGTTGAGTGGCCTGAGTGGAGCTTACTGTATTTTTTTAGCTTTTCCTTAACTGTGGCATGATATCTGTTAGGATGATATGCATAGTTTGAAGGATGAAAAATGTGAAATTTTATGAGATAAAATCTTTTTGAGACTCGTATTAGTCTGATGGAAAACTTGTGATTTTGGAAACAAAACTTTTTTAGCTCCTGTGGTTGAGCCCGCATGCTTATGAGTGCATAGCCTGCTTTACAGTTTTATTGTCTATGTTCTATTGGGCTTCGGCTCACGATGTAGGATTTTGTTGTAAAACCTTTTCAGGTGAGCATGAGGAGTTGACCTAAATTCCTGTGGCGGCGGAAGACTAGTTGTAGTTTTTTGTTTTGGACATGTACTTATACATGTGACGCCTGTTTTAGAAGGTTGATTTTGTACGCCTTGAGGCGATATATTTATTCATGTATGAGAATGCATGTTTACAATTTATGAGAGTTGAACTGTGGAGATTTTTATCCAAATGATGTATATTTTTGAGTTGAGGGTTTTCAACTGCAAATCTTATTTTTTCAAACGGTGTTTTAGTGGGCTTTCGCGTGACCCTGGTGTTTGGGGCGTGACAATTCGGTTTTAGAGCTCTGGGTTCGAATACCTATGTGCCATGGGAAAGAGGGTACATCACCTTATGAGGATGTATGTGTGCTTGATTGCATGTGTTCAAGAGTTTTCTTACATAAGCATGATAGCCTGTTTAGTATGATGGTTGTGTATATGTGGGCATGGAGGTTGGACCTTAGGACTGATTAGTCTTGCCTTCGGGCGTTTGGATTAACAAACTTGGGAGCCATGTTAGAGACGCGTTTCGTGGACGTGATTTTTAGCTCGAAATCTAAGTAGGTTATCCAGATGGACGAGTCCTTCTTGTTGGTTCTCCTCGGTATGTGAGGTGTGATGACATGATCTTAAGTGGCTATGTGTTAGTATGCTTATACATGATATGTCTTTTACGTTAGTAATATCATGTTGTATGGATTCTTACCCTGTTATGTTGCTTTCGTATAGAATTATGTCCACGCGGGGAGGACGATGTCGTGGTCGAGGCCGTGGCTGTGGTTCTAGCCAAAGGGACGTTCTAGTCCCAGATATTGGGGATGCTAATGCACCCCAAGGACCTATTGACGGATACCTGATGCGTGAGATGGTAGGTTCCATCCGGCAGTTGGCTGAGGCCTCTAGAGGGAGAGAGAGCATACCTGAGCCGAGGGCGACGGTTGCGATGCGTGAGTTTTGCCGTCTGGACCCTCCTACCTTTTCTATGGATCCCAACCCCACGGTGGCCACTGAGTGGCTGGAACTGGTTACTAGGATCCTTGATACGCTTCAGATTAAGGAGGATGATTTGCGGGTTTCATTTGCTACCTTCCAGTTGAGGGGGAGTGCTCATATGTGGTGGAAGTTTTCCAAGACCACAATGGGAGGCACCTGGGATGCTTTCACGAAGGTATTTCTGGAGAAATACTTTCCAGCGACTTTGAGGGATTGCTATAGAGAGGACTTCCTATTCCTGACTCAGGGGACGATGTCAGTGGATGAGTATGAGGCTGAGTTTACTAGCCTGTCTTAGTTTGCAGAGGAGATTGTGCCTACTGATGAGTTCCGTGCGAAGCGGTTCGAGAGGGGTTTGAGGCCCGCTATTCATGACAGAGTGGCAGCGTTCAGGATGCAGGTCTTTACAGAGTTAGTGAAGACGGCCATGAAGGTAGAGGATACTCTGAACGAGACGCGCAGAGACAGGGACCGTAGGGGACGCGCACAGGATGGGGGACGCTCACAGGATCGGGGACGCAAGGACAAGCGTCAGCGGACATCTGGTCCGAGTTCTCATCCGGTGGGATCATATTTACCACAGTCTTCTACATCTACACCTCCTGTAGCTTTAACGGGAAGGTCAGAACATAGAAAGTCTCTTTGGTATAGATGCCAGTGGCCAGGGCATCGTGCGGCAGAATGCCAGAGTCCAGCACCTGTTCAGGCAGAATCGCAGTCACAGGCGCTAGGGAGAGGACCGCTGGTATGTTTTGAGTGTGACCAGTCAGGGCACATCCGAAGGAACTTCCCAAGAGGAGTGAGCTTTTAGAGTACAGCAGGAGCACCAACTGTTCCATCTAGCCAGGGACGCTAGCCATCTAGGTTTGTAGAAGGGGGCACATCAGTGCAGTCAGGCAGACAGTCGACAGTTCAGGGCCACAGTGGACAGGCTAGGGCTTATGTTCTTGCAGATCCCAGTTCATCTAGAGCACCGGTCATACCCGATGCTGCCACTACCACCTCCATGATCAGAGGTACTTTTCTAGTCTATAGATCATGGGCTAGTGTTCTTATCGACACCGGAGCATCACATTCATTTATATCATATGCTTTTGCATATGCTTTGGGGCTGGAAATAGACTGGTTGAGTAGTACTTTGAGCGTGGAGACCCTAGTCAGTGGGAGTGTGACGTTGAGTCTTGTCTCTAGATCCTACGTGTTGGAGGTCGTCGGTCATTGTTTAGAGTTTGACTTTGTTATTCTAGACATGACCGCATTTGATGTCATCCTAGGGATGGATTGACTGACCACCTATTGTGCCTTCATTGATTGTGATCGACGGAGGGTAACGATTTATACACCAGCGGGAGATTGCTTTTGTTTTGTGGGTGACTGGGATGAGGGTTTGATGTCTTCGCCCAGCGCTGTTGCGGAACCAGCGTAACTTGGGTTTTCTCTTTTCAGCACTTATGTTGGATGAGGTAGTTAGGAGTCGAGGAGTGTTACCTCCAGTGGTTTGCGACTACTCAGATGTCTTTCCTGACGATCTGTTTGAGTTGCCACCGACCCTTGAGGTAGAGTTCTCTATTGATCTAGTTCCCGAAGCTTCTCCCATATCTATACCGTCCTATCATTTTGTACCTGCTGAGTTACGTGAACTCAAGGTACAGCTTCAGGAGTTGTTAGACAGAGGGTTTATATACCCGAGTACTTTGCCATGGGGAGCTCCTACTCTTTTTGCGAAGAAGAAGGACGGATCTTTGCGTTTATGTATCAATTACCGAAAGCTGAATCAGGTGACAGTGAAGAACAAGTATCCGATGTCGAGGATAAATGATTTGTTTGATCAGCTGAAGGGTTCGAGCTACTTCTCAAAGATTGACTTGAGATCAGGATATCACCAGTTGAGGATTAGGGATGAGAACATAGCGAAGACTGCCTTCCGGACTCGCTATGGTCACTATGAGTTTCTAGTTATGCAGTTCGGTTTGACGAATGCTCCTGCTACGTTCATGAGTTTGATGAACCAGATCTTCCATCTTTATCTGGACAGTTTTGTGGTAGTGTTCGTGGATGATATTCTGATATATTCACCCACTAAGGAGGCACACGAGAATCACCTGCGAGAGCATCGCTTATATGCGAAGTTCGAGAAGTGCGAGTTCTGGATGTATGAGGTGAGGTTTCTTGGACATGTAGTGTTGATAGACGGGGTAGCTGTGGATTCGTCGAAGACTGATGCTGTGACCGATTGGGAACGACCGAAGAGCGTCTTTGAGATTCATAGTTTTTTGGGTGTGACAGGTTATTACCGACGATTTATAAAGGACTTTGCGAGACTTGCTGCTCTGATGATGCGTTTAACGCAAAATGGTGTTGTGTTTGTTTGGAGTGAGTCCTGTGAGTTGGCATTCCAGGAGCTGAAGACGAGATTGACTAGCGCGCCAGTGTTGATCATTCCTGAGCGATGCTTGGGGTATACAGTATACTATGATGCATCACATGACGGTCTTGAATGTGTTCTGATGCAGGGGGTAAGGTTGTAGCCTACGGTTCTCGACAATTGAAGACGCACGAGAAGAACTACCCAACACACGATCTGGAGTTGGTAGCCGTGGTCTTTGTCCTGAAGACATGGCGTCACTATCTTTATGGTGAGCACTTCGAGGTTTTCTCTGATCACAAGAGTCTGAAATACTTGTTTTCACAGAAGGACTTGAACTTGCGCCAACGACGATGGATGGAGTTGTTAGAGGATTATGACTTTGATTTGCAGTATCATCTAGGGAAGGTCAATGTTGTGGTAGACGCTCTCAGTAGGAGATCTCGCGAGTCGTTAGCTTCTGTGGCTATGTGTGAGTGGGAAATGGTTGGAGAGGTTGGAGAGTTTGATCTGTGTCTCGGGGAGACAATGACGGGTGCCACCCTATTTTTAGTAGTTACTCGACCAGCGTTGATAGCACGCGTGCTAGACGTCCAGCAGATGGACCAGGAGGCTCAGATGATACGAGATCGTGTTGCTAGTGAAGAGGATACAGCGGGCTAGATTGTAGGTTCAGATCAGAGTCTGAGGTTAGCTGGGAGGTTGTTTGTGCTAGAGTCATGCCGAGCTGATCTTCTACGTGAGTGTTATCATTCTCGCCTTGCAGTGCATCCTGGAGGCACGAAGATGTACCGTGACCTATGTCATCAGTTCTGTTGGACGGGAATGAAGAGAGACATGATCCAGTTTGTTTCTCGGTGCCTTTCCTGTCAAAAGGTGAAGGCGAAACACCAGAGACCGATAGGATTACTACAGTCGTTGCCTATATCAGAGTGGAAGTGGAAGAACGTTACGATGGATTTTGTGTCAGGGCTTCCTTGATCACCTAGGGAACACGACGCTGTGTGGGTTGTGATTGATAGGTTGACGAAGTCTGCACACTTTCTTTCCATCTGAGTGAAGAATTCGGTGGAACGATTGAGTAGCTTGTATGTCAGAGAGATAGTTCGATTGCATGGAGTACCAGTATCTATTGTTTTTTATCGAGACCTGCGCTTCACATCGCACTTTTCGTAGAGTCTTCAGGAGGCTTGGGGACGAACTTGATGTTCAGTATTCCTTTTCACCCCCAGACGGATGGTCAGTCTGAGAGGACGATACAGATTCTAGAGGATATGCTAAGGGCTTATGTCCTTGATTTCAGAAGTTCTTGGGAGGATCATCTACCATTGGTAAAGTTTGCATACAACAACAGCTATCAGCCCAGTATTAGGATGGCATTGTATGAGGCTTTATATGGTAGACCGTGTAGATCACCCATGTGTTGGATAGATGTGGGAGAGACCACAGTCTTAGGACCCGATATGGTACGAGAAACGATAGAGAAGGTTGCCGTGATTCGCCAATGCCTTATGACAACGCAGAGCCGCCAGAAGAGTTATGCAGATCAGAGGAGGCGACCTTTGGAGTTTGTAGTGGGGGATCATGTGTTTCTAAATGTCTCGCCACGTAGAGATTTGATGAGGTTTGGTCGTAGCGGGAAGCTATCACCGCGCTTCACTATACCATTTGAGATCCTCGACAGAGTTGGAGAGGTCGCATATCGTTTGGCTTTGCCACCTCAGTTAGCATCTATGCATAACGTGTTCCATGTTTCTATGCTTCAGAGGTACGAGCCTGATCCTTCCCATGTGCTAGATTGGGCTGAGCTGCGAGTTGATGAGGATGCCACTTATGAGGAGCGTCTAGTGAGGATTCTTGATACAAAGGAGCAGGTGTTGCGGGGGAGAACAATTGCTTATGTCAAGGTCTTATGGCTTCATCACGGAGTTGAGGAAGCGACATGGGAGCTTGAGTCTCGGATGCGTGCTAGATACCCAGACCTGTTTACCTCGTGACCTTGTTGCAAATTTCGGGGGCAAAATTCCTAAAGGGGGGAGAGTTGTGAGACCCTAAACCTGTTCTTTTTGAGTTATTTGTATACATGGCGTGTTTATCCTAGTATATGAATAGCCTCGATGCATGAGTTATGATTTAAAGTTATAGAACAGCATGTATAAATGTGTTATACGCTTTTCGGTGTTTGATAGAGGCTTGTTTGGCTTGTGTTTGGACCAAAAACCTTGTTTTGCTTGGAAAAACACACTGCCCAGCAATTTAGTCGACTGGAGGGCTTGGCCCAGTCAACTGAACCGAAAATTTTGGGTTCGGTCGACTGAACTCAGGAGTTCGGTCAACTGAACGGAGGCTTTTTGGGTTTGGTCGGCTAAACTCAGGGGTTCGGTCGACTGAACATAAGATTTTTGGCGTGCTTATAAATATCCCAGTGGCGGAGTTTTTGAGAAAAACATTTCTTCTAGGCTAAGTTTCCCCTTTTCTCTGCCTTCTCTCTAGCTTTGAGGGATCGGGGCTCGGGGCTTGGTATTGTGTTTGATCCTTTGTGGATCCTTGCTATTGGGGCCGAGGGCTTCGCATCCATCCGGTCGGATTCTCATTTTGACGTCGTTCAGTTTGAGACGTCGAGTTTTTAACTCTTCGAGGTAGGATTCTAGACCCTACTACTGTATAAGGTTGAGTTATGTAATTATATGTGTTTTTACCAGGTAGAAAATACATCAAACGTGATTTTTATATGTAAACCTTGGTTTTGGATAAAGGTGGGTTTTTACTCCTTTTCTTGGTTGTATTCGTGATTCGGGTACGTGGTATCCGTAATTTTCAAAAGGAGGTTTGAAAACGAGTTGTTTTGTGAAAATGGTGAAAAACGTCTTTTTGGAGGTTTGGAGCTAACCTGCGGGGTTGACTCTCTACTCTTAAATGTTTTGTTGGAAATGGTTTTCGATCTCCATGTTGATGGATTGGATCTCTTTTCATACATGTGGTGTATAATCTGTTTTGTGGGTTTTCATAGTTGAGCTACGGTGGGTTTTTAAATGTTTCCATAGATGTACCGTGACAGTGTGTGGTTTTGAATTGGGCTTCTATTGCTCCTTGGTGCAAGTCAAAAAACGTGCGCAGAGTGAGTTCGCTACGGTCCCTCGAGTTAATCCTGGTAAACATGGTTTGGTTAGCTTTGTCCAACAGCCGTGAAAATTCATAAAGAAGTATTTTGCCCAGTGAGTGACTTTATTGTTGTGACTCCGTATGGAACTTGTTATTATCCAGCAGGCCTTAAGTGGTTCGGGACTATGATAATGGACAGGAGTTTATAGTTGTTACCTTTGTCTGTGTGGCAGAGTCGGTACATAGAATTACATTTTATCTTTCTCCTTAGTTGAGTGGCCTGAGTAGAGCTTACTATATTTTTTTAGCTTTCCCTTAACTGTGCCATGATATCTGTTAGGATGATATGCATAGTTTGAAAGATGAAAAATGTGAGATTTTATGAGATAAAATCTTTTTGAGACTTGTGTTAGTCTGATGAAAAACTTGTGATTTTGGAAGAAAAACTTTTTTGGCTCCTGTGGTTGAGCATGTATGCTTATGAGTGCATAGCCTGCTTTACAGTTTTATTGTCTATGTTCTATTGGGCTTCGGCTCACGATGTGGGATTTTGCTGTAAAACCTTTTCAGGTGAGCATTAGGAGTTGACCTAGATTCCTGTGGTGGCGGAAGATTAGTTGTAGTTTTTTGTTTTGGACATGTACTTATACATGTGACTCCTGTTTCAGAGGGCTGGTTTTGTACGCCTTGAGGCGATATATTTATTCATATATGAGAATGCATGTTTACAATTTATGAGAGTTGAACTATGGGGATTTTTATCCAAATGATGTATATTTTTGAGTTGATAGTTTTCCAACTATAAATCTTATTTTCTCAAACGGTGTTTTGGTGGGCTTTCGCGTGACCCTAGTGTTTGGGGCATGACACATTTAGCCCATGCTGTCCCAGCAAACCACCATCTCTCTCTCTCTCTCCTCACATCTGATTCTCTCTCAGTTCTCACAGCGCGCGCGCACCGACCCGACACTCCCCAAAGTAAAAGTGAAGATCCCCAAATTATCTCCTCCCTCATTTATATCTCCGCGTTCACAATCACAGTGAAATCTACTTGAAGCGAAATAGTGCTAAACCCGTCGATAATCGAGAGGGAAATCTTAGTCCCTTGAACCACCGAGAAAAGACAAACATTGCACGGAGCGCATCCAATGCCCTCTGGTCGACCAGTTTCTATGTAAGGGCATGGGTTTTGTTGTTGATTCATTTTACATATTGTATATTGTATCTTATACAAGAATGTTGCCAATTTCAGTATTTATTAGGGAATTTTTTCTAGAAGTCGTTTACTTGGTTTTGGATGGTTTGGCATCCGCCTTTGTGGTTTTGTTATGCTCTTCGTAAAGTTTTTGTTAGCCAAAATATGAATAATGACAATGGAGCGGGGCGGGGATATGGTGTCATATCCCCGTCCCTGCTTTTATCAGAGCAACGACAGGGAAAAAAAATTGAGAAATGCGAGGATGAAAATATACCAACAATAATTTATCAATATTAAAAAATGATATAAATAAGAATTAAAGATAATAATCACATAGTAACTAAAAAATTAATAGTTGATGAAAGATTTGAAATCTAAAAGACAAAAAATAAGAAACACATATGAAAAAAGAGAAATAAATATAATATTTTATGATTTACTCTTCTAATATTTATAAAAATAAATTTTATGTGTGTATTTATATATATATATATATATATAAATGTATTTATTTTATGTAATCGAGGGCGATGCAAAAAAAAATACCGTCCCCGCTTCACATGTTATCGGGGACAAGCAAAACCAGTAAAAATTGGGACGGGGCATGTAAGGGAAATTACCATTACATGCCTCTTAGGCAAACTAAGGGATCTATGCACATGATCGATTTTCCTTTTTGTTTGATGATTTGGATGCTATTTGCATCCTAAATTTTACTATTCTACAAACTTTGATGCTGGTAGGATCGAGATACTTCATACATGGCATGTCCATAATTAACAAGTTCTCTTTTACTCGATCAATAAAAAGTTTCACAATTGTCACCCTTTATATTTGCGGTTGACAAATGAGTCTTGTCCTCCCACTTCAGCTAGGGAGATTGCTTGGCTAAGCTGAGAAAGTTTTTTTTAATTTTTTTTAAATATATACGTCTTTTATATATATATATAAATAAAAGACATATAAAAGAAAAGGCACCAATGGGTGCTGCCCATAAATCTATAGAATGAAAACAGCAAAACTCAAAAGCAACCTATGCACTTAAATGTGGTACTTCCAGTGACCTATCAGAGAAGATGCGAAATGTACTGCTCTTTCTTTGTAAGCTACTGGGGAGTTCTAAGAAAAAGAGAAACATAATAATGCATTTCCTTGTTCTTATTTTGCTTTTGTAATATATCAAGGTACAACCTGGTTTAGGATTTCTTGAAACCCTGTCACCATTAGGATAAATTACTAATAATGTATTTCTATATTTTTTTTTCTGAAACTAAGTGGGTTTCATGGACGGGGTGAAGAATATGGTGTCGTTTTAATGGTGCAAATAAATGACATGGGAACTATGGGTGTTATCCCGATTGTGAAGAGAAGATGTCAGTGCCTCTTTTTGCTGAGGCTAATGTGAATCTATTGAGAAGAAGACCAATGACTTCATTGGTAGCTCACAGCAAGTCACAATTGTCATACTTACCACAAAAAAATAGAAAATTAATTCACAATTATCATAGTGAGTCTTAAATGTGTTCTTCACAGATAATCTTGCTCTTTAAGCACTCATTATTTTTCTTGAAACTTGTTGTAGTTGCACCAAATTAGTAGTGGTAAAGTGCCTGTGTCCCAGATTTGTGCTATGATTACATGTCTAAGTTTTAATTTATTTGTTTAACCTCTTTATATATATTTTATTCAAAGCTCTTCATTCTAAGTTGCCAGCAGAAAATTGTGTATTTTCCTGGATTCCAAATTTTTAACATTCTATTATAGAAAGAGCTATTAATTCTCCAAATGTTAGTTTAGATTTGACCATTTCTAAAGAGAAAGTTCATAATCTCAGAGCCTCTTGGAGACAACTTATAACTTCTAGTTGATGAAGATCAAGTCTTCAAATATTATTCAAGTTGTTGTAGTTGGTTTTGCCACATTTAATGCAGTTAGCAATAATATGAATAATGGTGCATACTCTCTCTAATTTCTTAGCCATATTGTTAGTATGGAACTACAGAAGCATCAACAGAGATATATAGCGTTAGTCCTAACATTTGGTTCATTATTTGTGGTACAGGTCTAGGATTAGCCATCATTATTGAATTTATGTTGGTGTCTTCGCTTGATGTGCTACTACTATATTTTACATGCAAATGCACAATGGTTCTGGTCAATGAAAAAAGGAGACGTGCTGCCGGGAACATGCTATGCTATGCCAACAACTTAGGTCTAGTGCGAGGTAAAGAATATTAGTTAATAGCTTCAATGTAAAATTAAAGAAAGGTGGTATGGAGAGTTCACGTCACATTCATGATTTTTATGAGCCTATTGTGAATTATATTTCAGAGCTTCTTAGAATGCCATATTCTTGGTTGCTGATGATATAAGGTGATGTCACTAGCTGGTTTTTAGGCTTTTTTTTATGCTACAGTTGATCACTGGGACTCTAAGACTTTGATATACACTTGGATTATTAAAATGTTCTTGTTTCCAAGCTTTTGAAGAAAGGTGGATTAAGCATGTTTGAGATTATATGGAATTTGACAAATGTTTAAATTTTTGGAGTTTTTTTTTGTTGATTCAAAAAATAAAAAAGGAATGATAACACCCCACAACTACCCAACAAGAAAAAATAATATAGAAAAAAGTACATCTTATGTAGGTTCCTTTGATGATGATTTAATATTGGGTCAAATTCTTCTTTTGCAGGTAGGTCTTTTTTATGAAATTGTGTGAAGAACTTCTTCAACAAATGATGAATTTATTAGAATTGCTATTTCTTCTTTAGCAAGAATTCTCCCAGATTGTATTATTAGAAGACCAATGACTTTATTGGTAGCTCACATCAAGTCACAATTGTCATACTTACCCAAAAAAAAAATTTTAATTCACAATTATCATAGTGAGTCTTAATGTGTTCCTCACAGATAATCTAGCTCTATAAGCACTAATTATTTTTCTTGAAACTCGTTGTAGTTGCACCAATTGATAGTGGTAAAGTGTCTGTATCCCAGATTTGTGCTATGGTTACATGTCTTAGTTTTAATTTATTCGTTTAACCTCATTATATATATTTTATTCAACGCTCTTCATTCTAAGTTGCTAGCTGAAAATTGTGTATTTTCCTGGATTCCAAATTTTTAACATTCTGTTATAGAAAGAGCTATTAATTCTCCAAATGGTAGTTTCAGATTTAACCATTTCTAAAGAGAAAGTTCATAGTCTCAAAGCCTCTTGGAGACAACTTATAACTTCTAGTTGATGAAGATCAAGTCTTCAAATATTATTGAAGTTGTTGTAGTTGGTTCTGCCACATTTAATGAAGTTAGCAATAAGATGAACAATGGTGCATACTCTCTCTAATTTCGTAGCCATATTGTCAGTTTGGAACTACAAAAGCATCAGCAAAGATATATAGTGTTAGTCCTAACATTTGGTTCATTATTTGTGGTGCAGGTCTAGGATCAGCAATCATGATTGAATTTATTTTGGTGTCTTTGCTTGGTGTGCTGCTACTATATTTTACATGCAAATGTGCAATGGTTCTGGTCAATGAAAAAAGGAGACGTGCGGCCGGGGACATCCTATGCTATGCCAACAACTTAGGTCTAGTGCGAGGTACAGAATATTAGTTAATAGCTTCAATGTAAAATTAAAAAAAGGTGGTATGGAGAGTTCACGTCACATTCATGCTTTTTATGAGCCTGTTGTGAATTATATTTCAGAGCTTCTTAGAATGCCATATTTTTGGTTGCTGATAATATAAGGTGATGTCAATAGCTGGTTTTTACGCTTTGCTTTATGCTACAATTGATTGATAGTAAGTGTGTGATCCTAAAAGGGGGTGAATTGAATTTTAAAAAAAATTCGTTTAACTATAAGAACCCAAGTATCCCTTTTAGTTCACTTATAAGAATTAATTCACAACTATATTTTTTGGTATGACTTCTTAGACTAAAATACAAGTGTATTTGAAATGAACAATAAGTTTCAAAAAGATTTAAGTACAAATGAGGATGCTAACTTTTAAAGTCCTTTTTGAACAATTCAAATGTACTTCTCAACAGTTAAACCTTCTTGTTAACAAGATTTAATACTTGACTTAACAATAAAAGTGTAACTTTCAAGTTTAATGTTTTTCAGTTATTAAGATACAAGAATATTTTAATTTGACAATGTTTCTTGCAATTTGAAAAGAAAAGAATCAAAACTTTCTAGCAAACAAAAAAATTAAAGGATGCAAGAAATAAAATATTCAAGTGCAAATGTAAGTTAAAAAAAAAACTTTTCTAGTTTTAAGGCTTTCAATTTTTATTTGCAAGTAGACTAGTTTCTTGAAAAAAAAAATTAAAGTGCAATAATATTACTTGTGAAGTAAATGAATCAAATGATGAAATAATATGATGTAAAGAGAATCAAAGTAAATAAATGAAATAAGTAAGCAAGAAGATGAACACTACCATTTTTACAAGGTTCGGCGCTATGGCCTACGTCCTTACCTCAAGCCAACCGTTATGAGGATTTCTTATTACCTCTCCTTCAATAGGCGGAGGAGCCTCTCTCCTTAGTCTAGGCGGAGTACCCTTTCTTGAGAATATACCATTCTCAAGTTAACCCAATCCTTGTAGGCGGATTAGCCTATTTTGAGAAACGCCTTTCTCAAATACAAATCAACAAGATTGAAATGAAAGTGTACAAAAGAACGCTCCTTGGATGAGCAAATAAGTACAAATAATGAAAGCTCTACACTCACTTCTCAATAGAATATGACTATGAAGCTCAAAGAGAATTCTAAAGAATTTTTCTCTCAAAAAATATGTATGAAAGACTCAAGATTTTGAAGCACAAAGAAGTAATAGAATGAGAGATGTTTGAGAGGTTTTGGATGATTGTAACAAGAGCTCAAGGCCTCTATTTATCGGCCTCATTTTTGAACTAGTTGCTAGGCTATGTATGGAAATGCCAACTAATAGTTTTTCAGAAAAATCTGAATTTTAACTTGTTCGGTCGATTGAAGAAGAATGTTCGGTCAACTGAACTTGACTTCAGTCGACTCGACTAAAAGGTCGGTCGACTGAACCAATTTGGATCTGAAAAATCATTTTTGGTAGCTCACTCAGTCGACTGGGGAAGGAACATTAGTGGACTGGACATACAAAAAACCAGATTTTTGGTTTTCCAAAAAGGTTTGATCTTTTTATGCTTTGGAAAAACATTTTTAGGATATTTAGGATTCCTATGAGCTTCAAACACACATATATCCATGAGTTACATGAGTGTACATGGATCCTACAAATGAAATTTACAATTTTGTTCTTTAAGTCTTCAATATCTCAATTCTTTGCATTTGTTCCACAAAACTTGTTGCCAAAGAATTTGTTTTGAATTTATGCGTCATGGCTTCCACTGTATATCTTGGATTGTGCTAAGCATATGTTTCCTGTTAAACAATCTCAATGTGCATAATTAGATACATAAGTTTGTTAACATCAAAATCGGTTATTAAAGCCTTGTTAGGCCAACAATCTCCCACTTTTTTATGATAACAAAAACATAGCAAAATAATGTAGGAAAGTTTAAATAAAACTCCCCCTATCAATAAGCACAAGTAATAATCTTTGAGAGTTGAAAAACTCCCCCTTACTATATGCATAAATTGTGAAGATATTGAAATTTATTTCATTCATAGAGCTTGTTCCATAAAATATTTTTAATTATTATAGCCATTTAATTTAAGATCAATCATATGAGAAACCTAACCATGATAAGAGTAATATACAAGCACAATAAGCATAACCACCAATAAAATCCAAGCACAACCATAATAAAGTGTAGCACCACCATAAACAAAATAAGAGTAGTATCAGCACATGATCCAAAAATAAAACTGTCTAATGCTCTCCAAAATAAAGTGAAAATAAAGCTTTCCTTCTTTAAGGCTTTCCTTTTGCTCACATGGTTCTCCCCCTTTTGGCATGATCAAAAAGAGGAGCTAGAATCATCCTCATCCTCATCGCCAGCAGCATCACCAGCATCCTCGGGTGGAGAGGCATCATAGGGAGGAACCCCTAAGGCATCCTCGAGACGAGTGAGACGAGTGTGAATTTTGGCAAAATGTTTTTGTCGACTCACTTTGAAAAGGATTTGACCAGTGTCTTTAAGAAAGATCGAGTGATAGGAGCATCATCAGCAGCAGTGGTAGGAACAAGTGGAGGTGCGGAAGGAGAAGTAGGTGGAGGAACATCCTCATGAGCATAGGAAGCAGCCTCGGCTTCCTCATCATTATCTTGGACTACTTGAGGTGCCTGCCTTTGAATTTTGGGTACCCACTGACCATTTTGTAGCCGATAATCCATTTGTTTTAAAGTGGTGGCGGTGAGAAAATCAAAATTTTTTGGTGAAAGAAAATTTGAAGGAGATGGAGAAAAACCAAAAGATTCAAAAAGAGGTGTGAGAAAACCTCCATATGGAAGAATATGGCATTTAGTACTTTCTTTGGCAAACATCCATTGACAGATTATGGTGAGAAGATCAAGACGTTTCTCTATATAAATACACCACAATACGTAACAATCAAAATATGAAATGTAGGTGCGAGAACCACTACGAGGAAAATGTTGTATGTAATGATTAAATGAAGAATTTTGGCCTCTATGGTGAGTTGTGAATATGATGGAGGGAGAGAAAAATTTATGGGAGGGTCAGTTATAACCATAGGCAAAAAGGTTTCGGGAGTAAAGTCTTCGGTCATGATCCATGATTGTGAGGAAATTTGTGAACACACAAAATCTCCCCGACCCATTCCAAAAAGATTTGCGATATCTTTATCGAAAAATTTATAAGTTTTCCCATAAAGATACGTAGTGAATCGAATGGAACGGTCATTTGGATTTAGTGAAAGTTCTTGTGAAAGATTTGCATAAAATAATCGTGTAATTTGAGGAAACATGCCCTTTGGTTGATAGAAGATATATGGCCCCAACCCATTCTATTGGAAAGACGAATGACACGAGGAAAATAGGAATCCAAGAATCTCATGTTAAGAATCTTACCAAGGATGGGACCTAGAGATTGGAGATGGTGCTTGTAGAGAATTTCGGCTTCACTCGAGTTGAACTATTGGTTATTTTCGTCGGTGGGATCATCTCTAGCAATGGATTTCCCCTTGCCTCCTCTAACCCTAGGCGCCATGAATATGGGATTGAGAGATGAAAAGTAGGGTTTAGAGATGTGGAAAGCTGGTGTGAGAGATGTGAGTTAGTTTGGAACTTTTAGAGGAAAAAATATAAGAGATTTTGATCCCTAGGAGATAGAAGTCGAGAGGATAAAATGGAATAACAAATGGTAAATGCAATTCGGCTTTTTAGTTTTTCAAAATCCCCGAAGGTTCGGTCGACTGAACTGGTAGGTTCGGTCGACTGGACTAAGAAAAAATGGTTCAGTCGACTGGAAAATAGGCCTCAGTCGATTGGACAGTGTGTGTTTTCACAGTTTGGGATTTCCAGCAGATCCCGAAATAATAAGGTTCAAGTTACTTTATAATTTCTTCTTTGATTAAAATTATACAACCTCACGAATATGCATTAGGCCCAATTCTCGTCTAGTAATGATAAAGCGATCCTCATTAAGAGGTTTAGTAAAGATATCCGCCCATTGTTCACAAGTGCTTACAAATTCTAAAAGTATATCACCTTTTTGTACATGATCACAAAGAAAATGATGTCTTATTTCAATATGTTTTGTTCGTGAATGCAAAATTGGATTTTTAGAGATATTTATCGCACTTGTATTATCACATTTAATTGGCACAATATCATACTTTAATTTAAAATCATTGAGTTGTTATTTCATGTATAAAATTTGTGCACAACAACTACCTGCAGCCACATATTTGGCTTCAGCGATAGATAAAGCTACAAAATTTTGTTTTTTTGAAAACTAAGAGACAAGTGATTTTCCTAAGAAATGACACGTGCCTAGTGCTTTTGCGGTCAATTGTGAAACCAACAAAGTCCGCATCAGAATAACTAATCATTTCAAAAGATGTGAACTTAGGATACCACAAGCCTATATCTATGGCGCCAATTAAATATCTTAAGATTCTTTTTACAGCAATTAAGTGTGATTCTTTAGGACATACTTGATAACGTGCACACATACATACGCTAAATATTATGTCAGGCCTACTTGCAGTTAAATAAAGTAAACTACCAATCATACCTCGGCAGAGCTTGGTGTCTACCGGTTTTCCTTACTCGTCTTTGTCAAGCTAAGTTGAGTGACTCATTGGAGTACCCAAAATTTTTCCATTTTCCATCTTGAAGCGCTTGAGCAACTCACGTACGTATTTTGATTGGTTGATGAAAGTTCCATTCTTCGCTTACTTGATTTGGAGTCCAAGAAAGAATGTGAGCTCTCCCATCATGCTCATATCAAACTCGTTTTGCATGCAAGTGGAAAATTTCTTACACAAATTTTCATTAGTAGCACCAAATATGATATCATCTACGTATATTTATACAATAAGCATGTCTTCTTTGTTAGTTTTAGTGAATAAGATTGTGTCAATTTTTCCTCTTGTAAAACCATTCTCTAATAAGAAATTACTTAGTGTTTCGTACCAAGCTCGAGGAGCTTGTTTTAAACCATATAATGCTTTTGTTAATTTAAACACATGGTTAGGATAATCATAATCTTCAAAACCAGATGGTTGTTCAACATACACTTCCTCATTTATAAAACCATTTAAGAAAGAAATTTTTACATCCATTTGAAAGAGTTTAAAATTTTTATATGATGCATATGCTAATAACATGCGAATGGCTTCCATCCTAGCTACGGGTGCGTATGTTTCTTCAAAATCAATTCCTTCTTCTTGATTATAGCCTTGTGCAACTAACCTAGCCTTGTTCCGGACAAAAATACCATTTTCATCCTTTTTATTTTTAAAAACCCATTTAGTTCCAAATATGGTATTTTCTTTAGGCCTAGGAACTAAGTTCCAAACTTCATTTCTTTTAAACTGATTTAACTCATCTTGCATTGCCATTATCCAAGATTCATCTTCTAATGCTTCATTTATATTTTTAGGTTCTTCTTGTGAAATGAATGCAAGATGATCACAAATATTTTTAAATGAAGATCGAGTATTTACACCTCGAGAAGGTTCACCTATGATTTGATCCATAGGATGATCCTTCACTATTTTCCATTCTTTTGATAGGTCCGTGTGTTCATCCATCAATCTTGATGCTTTTACCTTTGTCTTCCTTGATTTTCATTTCTTCCATTCATTTATTTATGTCCAAATCATCATCAACTAGAATCTTAGAAGAAAAATAGTTAGCTTCATCAAAGGTAATATGTCATGCCCCAAAACCTGGGGTCACGTGAAAATCCACCAAACACAATTTTTATAAAAATATAGGTTTTCATACATTTAAATCCGCCTGTTGAAACAAATAGAATACTCAACTAAAGTATATCTCATAAACAAAGACATACAGTTCCAACATGCATACAGTATATCACCTTACGGCATACAAAACTTGCCTTCAGGAACAGGCATACTAAAAAGGAAAACTATAAAAGTTTTCCGCCACCGCGGGCACCACCAGAGCTACTCATGGTCATCATCCATAGCATCACCTGAAAATGGTTTTGACAAGAAAATTTCACCCATGAGCCGAAGCCTAATAGAAACAGACTATAAAACTGTAAAGCAAGATATGCAATCATATGGAGGGAGCGAACTCAACCACAAAACCAAAACGGTTTTCTATCAGACCACCACGAGTCTCAAAAACGGTTTTATTTCACAAACCCACGTTTTCAATCCTTAAAACCATGAATTGCAACTAATGCAAATAATTAACCACTGTTAAGGAAAAATAGTAACCAAAACATCCTTCCCTCACGGAATATACAACCGTGAAAAAAGAAGAAGAATATGATCCTATGTACCAACTCCGTCACAAGGAGACAGAGGTATCAACTATAGATCCATGTCCATTATCTAATCCCCATACATCATGGGACCGGTTAGATAATTAGAAGTTCTATACGGAGCACCATAACGTAACACTTAATTTACGGGCCCAAAACCCGAGGGTAAAAAGCACCCAAACTGTCACGTTTCAAACTCCGGGTCACATAAAACACCCATAAACAACCAAAACAACTAAACATGGTACCCAACCCGAGAATACACTCTCAATTTAATCCATACATGTATTATATATAAATGCTAAACGACTTATATTACATGGCTCCAACGCCAAAAAACATGTTACAATTACATGTAATAAAACTAACAAAAAGGAAGATTATAGCTCTTCCACCTCTCCAGCACTTCAGAATCAGCGCGCGTGATTGGTAGCTAAAAATATTTTATCCCACACCGTGAGCCAAGGCTCAGTAGAAACTAGACAAGCATGCAATATAAACAAAACATGTTAGGAAAATCGAAATGCAGTTTTAGACTCTCTTTCAAGCCCTGAAAACCGTTTTCACATGCAAGGGAAAGCAAGGATACAAACCATCTTTTGACTCACTCACAGGTGCCCTAAAAATAGTTGAAAAAGGGTTTTTAGATCGCGATTCACACGACTCTTAAAAATAATTTGAAAACTGGTCTATCCGTCCCATAATGTAGTTCATGCAATCCATGTATCTTCTCGAATTTTCACCGATGGACTGTAGCCCCCGTTAATGCATCTTTACGGACTTTCACCGAGGGACCGAAGCCCTATCGAACACCTCTTTACGGACTTCCACCGAAAGGTCATAACCCTAACGTAATCTTCTCGGACATTAACCAAAGGGTCGTAATCCTAACGTTATTACCATTAGCCAGAGCTAACACAACCATCTATCTCATTCCACACACCTATGCATAACCTACTCAGGATTTAAATGCATAAAACCACGTACTATTACTATGTTTCGCAAATCACGTCACATGCTACACATGCGACTCACACAACATGTACCACATACATATGCTCCTTAGAGCCCACATACATGCCTATAAAACACTGAGTTTTAGAGCCCACGTGTCTAAGGAATCTCACCTATGTCATCCAAAACTCGCACTTCTCGAACTTCGCATACAGGTGTTGTTCTCTCAGAAGCTGCAAGGCAACATGCAGATGCATCTCGTGCATCTCTCTCGTGGGCGAATAGATCAGAATGTCATCGACGAATACCACCAAAAAATAGTCCAGATAAGGGTGGAAGATACGGTTCATGAAACCCATAAATGTCGCAGGAGCGTTCGTCAAATCGAACGGCATAACCAGAAACTCGTAGTGACCATAACGAGTCTGAAAGGTGGTCTTCGCTATGTCCTCATCCCTAATCCTCAGCTGATGATATCCTAACCTCAAGTCAATCTTTGAAAAGCAGCGCGACCCCCATAACTGATCAAACAAGTCGTCAATCCTCGGCATAGGATACTTGTTCTTCACTGTCACTTGGTTTAACTTCCTATAGTCTATATATAATCTCAACAAGCCATCCTTCTTCTTCGTGAAGAGCGCTAGACCTCCCCACGGCGACGTACTCGGACGCACAAACCCCTTGTCAAGAAACTCCTGTAACTGCACTTTGAGTTCTCACAACTCAGCTGGTGCAAAGCGGTACGATGGCATAGAGATGGGAGCAACTCCTAGAACAAGATCAATAGAGAACTCCATATCTCGGCTCGGTGGCAACTCAAACAAATCATCAGGAAAGATATCTAGGTAATCACAGACCACAAGGGGTAGCTCTCCTCGAACCTTACCCAGATCATCTAACTTGAGAGCAGAAAAGAGGGAACCCAAGTTCCCCCGAACCCGAGAGGCATCGGGCATATACATCAAGCCCTCATCCCGATCACCCACAAAGTAAAAGCAGTCACCCTCCGACGTACAGATCGACACTCTCTGTCGCTCACAATCTATGAAGGCACGGTAGGTAGTCAGCCAGTCCATCCCTAGGATGACATCAAAAGTGGTCATATCTAGAATGATAAAATCAAACACTAAACAACGACCGGCGACTCCTAACTCACAGGATCTGCAAACTCTACTTAACACCACCTTCCCACTCACTAGGGTCTCTACGCTCAATGCATTACCCAACGGGTCTATCCGTAACCCCAATGCAGATGCAAAGGTAGAATAGATAAAAGAATGTGATGCTCCCGTGTCGATGAGAATACTGGCCCATGATCTAAAGACTAGAAGAGTACCTCTAATCATCGCTGGAGTAGCTGCAGCATCAAGTCTAACTGGTGCCTTAGAAGCACCGAGACAAGCAAGAACATAAGCCCTGGCCTGTGGCAGTCTGGTTTGCCCACCATAACCCTAAGTCGATGGCTGCCTCACCGACTGCGCTGAAGCGCCTCCTTCTATAAACCTCGACATCTGAGCCCTAGACTGCTGCGGAGCCTGTCACCTCTGTACAGATGAAGCAGCTGGCGCTCCTGTCGCACCCTGGACATTCCCCTCTCTGGGACAGTGTCTGCGAATATGCCCTGACTAACCACACCCAAAGCAGATAGGTGGGTCTCTCGCCTGTGACTGGACTGGCGCTGAACTCTGAGCCTGGCCCTTCTGTGGGCACTCAATTGAACGATGTCTCGGCTGTCCACATCGATAATAGATGATCCCTCTCTGGTCTGACCTTCTTGTCGAGGCCACTGAAGGTGTAGGTATGGACGACTGCGGCTGATACGACCTGACAAAATGAGAACTAGGTTCATACGACCTTCGGCACTTGTTCCTGCGCCCCTGAAGCTATGTATCCCCACTGCCCTGCAGGTTCTTACCCTCTCTAACCTTGCGGCTGTCTGCTAATGAGTTCTCTACCCGGATAGCAGCTTCCACCAGCTTGATATACACCTCCACATCCAGAGTTGCAACCCTATCCTT